>CAIGRB010114038.1:9256-21438 GCA_903798255.1 Fraxinus quadrangulata
ATATGGTGTTTTTGCCCTAACCGTTTAGTAGGTGTTTGTGTGAGAAAAGAATAAATAAACCGTGAGAAAAGAAGAGAGAAACCGGCAGCCCCTTTTCAGAGAAAAAACGTGTGACTTCTCTTTTATTTTTTATCACGTTTCTTGCCTTACTTCATTGTTTTTCTTCTTGCCTTTGGGGCTACAAATCATCACCATTATCTTGTCCTTTTTGGGTGAAATTGAAGAGCAACCGAAGTAAATATATTGGTTGTGGGTTGGAACCGTGGAAATTGGTTGTTTGGTAGAGAAATGTAACGTGAAACTAAGCCCGAAAAATACCATTTTGAAGACCCTTGGAGCAAGCTTCCGTGACACCTGAAGTAAGACATAGTTATTAGATGATGTTGTAGATTTAGGCCTTGAACACAAGGCATTTACAAATTAATCTAAGCGAATTAAGCCCCTGCTTGGTTTGGCTAGAAATTTAGGTTTTTAATAAATTGTGATAAAAGTTAGTAAAATTCGTGATTGAAATTTTGGTAAAAGTTGTGGGACCAATTGTAACGTCCCAAATTTTCATCAATATGAGGTGTTACCAAAATAATTTTCATGTACTTAAAATGCGGAACGATAACATTCTATTTTTTCTAAATAAACAAGACATTCATAAATTTAAATTCAAATCATAAATCATGTCTTTAAAAAAAAGTTAAGCATTCTCAACTACTGTTATTGGACAAAACGAACTAGTAAATTTTAAAAGAAAAGCGGTAAAACTTAATATTCTCGTGGGGTGAAATCATTTGGCAGTCCGCTGTACCATCCCGTCATATATCCAATCGACCCGAACTAGCCTGTAAAAATTGTAAGAGTGAGTATTTTAAAACACTCAGTAAGATACGTGCAATTTCCATATGCAATTATATAACAATAACATAGACAATTTATACCACATTTCTTTTTATATAGTATATCGGTGACCAAGCGAAATGCCCATTATTTCTCATTTCTCATTTGAATTCCGAAGGACTTTACATTTCGTTAGGTCGAACCCGAAGGTCCACTGGCAATTCATGCATAAATTATTGAACATAACAGCATAAGGAACGAATCCACTTGCACTTAAGTATCTTACTTTGATTGATCAAACGAGCTTTTAAAAAAAATATACTTAGAATTTACAGTTGCTTTATATGAAAACTGTTGTGTAAATTTCTCTGGTAGTGAATTGTGGGACTTTGGCACACTATTTATAGGGAAAAAAAATAGTTGTTGAATCATAGTATAATTGTGATGAAAAATCGTGTCTATCCAATTTGATAAGAATTTGTTATAATGGTTAGTTGGAACTAAAATTTAGGTAGATCAAATCACTTTAAAAAGAAAAATAAACATGATGTACATCTAAATATGAATGAATTGATGAGGTGGATGGAATATTAATAATAACAACTTTAAGATGAAAACTAATAACTTTAATACCTTGGGTTTAACATATCCAAAATAACTTTTTCTTGAGTCAATTTACATGATTTAAAACGAGGTTTTTAACAAGACCCATATTGATATACATTTCGTCGCTTTAACAATATTTAAATATTTAGCAAAAAACAAAAGAATTTAAAACATACTTCTCTTTTGTCCCTCAACTTTCAAAAATATAATATATAGAACAAATTTTATTTTTTTAAATTTTCGGGGTGTTACACCAATTAAATGTGCGGTTAAAAATAAATTTGAAAAAATTAAATTTTAAAAAATGGGATCAAATAAGGAGGGCTAAGAGTTGAATTTGAGACCCCTTATATTGTGATAACAAGGTAGTTATCAACAAAGCACGTAATCCATTACAATATAACATGACAAAACTTATTAAGATCGACACAAACTTTATTAAAGAAAAGTTGGGACTGATTTGTATGTTCTATGTACTTACGAAGAAGCAATTAGCAAATATTCTTACCAAAAGTTTTATAAAGACCTTCAGGAACGTTTCTGAGAAGTGTGGTATATTAGAACCAACTTAAAGAGAGATTCCCTTTTTATGCATATAGTATACAAAAACGCCAATTGCAGCCAAAGCATGATTCAATAAATCTTCTACTACATGAATAAAGTTTTATACAAAAAATGCACATATTTCGTGTGTCAGCACCCTTGTGAATATCATGAAGAATAATTGCCTTAGATTTACAAAAGAACACACCACAGTTACAGTCAAACTAAGCTACTAAACATCACAAAAACAAATCCACATAACAAGAACATTGTGTTTAATCCAAAAATAAATAACGGGATCTTGTTAATGATGATTAATGTACAACTTAACTAAGTTAAGAACACATTAGTCCGCCAAAAGATTAAACATCTGTATATGCATAACAGAAGTTACATAAGAAACAATTGATGATCACACAATCAACTTACAGAGGCTAAGATAACAGTAGTATGAGTAGAAGATTGGACATCTAAACTCTAGCCGACTGTAGTGAACATCAACACAACACAAGCATGTTACCAGATATTTATGCCCACCAAGGCTTCTCCGTCAACTCTTTTGAAAACAAATATCGGAACTTAGAATTGTAAGGCAGCCATTTGATGATCAGAGATCCCCTTTTATTTGGTCTGAGATCAAGGCACTTCTGTATTGTATCATGAAGCTTCTTGTCAACATTTTCAGTAACCCACTTTAGAAGATCATCACTAGGAATGTAGGCTTCCTTCACGTACTTTTCTACAAGTTTAGGTAATAACACTTTCTTCGAATTTTGGACGACCACATTTGCTTGAACGAACTCTCTCTTTGCCACTTCGAGTTCCTCTTCAACATTTGAGGCTGTGTACACATTTAGCTACAAAAACAAGAGATTTGGTCATCCTAACTAGACATTGTTTCATTGAAGCTTTGGATATATGCTTAGAAGCCGCATAGAGAAAGACTGATGTAAAATTGAGCAAGTACATCTTATGTAAACCTGCTATCATTTACCTTTTAAAGAAGAGAATATGATAGGAATGATCCCCTAAAGCAAGCATGTGCAATAAACTAGATAATGAACAAGATTCATTACTTTTTATATAATTCTGTGGATGTATTTTATTCCATGATTTGGGTGGACCGAGAAAGACTCATACACACAAGGTGGCAGAACGTGGGGAAGCTCTCCATTTCTGGTCATCATGTAGCTTACTTTAGTCAATAGCTCAATAACTTGTAAGTCAAAGCACATCTAACCTTATGGGATGGAGTGACTATGCTGGTCACTAAAATGAGAATTTCCATTTGATGCACTAGCACATTTTATGAGATGGAAGTATTAAACAAGATGTAGAGAGAACTTTTCTTTAAAATACAATCACCGTACTTAATTTGCTTCGAACTACTATGCTATGTATGTCCTTAATATTGAGAAAACTATAGTTAATATAATTAATTACCATGAGAAGTCAATAAGTGAGATCATATTGGATGTCAATGTCCTCGATAACTTGAGAAATTGTCGACAATCATATGACACAATTCACATTGGACATCTTGATGCACACGAGTATTGTCGACAATCTCATGAAATATATAGTCAATATGGACATCTTGATGCACACGAGCATTGTCGACAATCTCATGACACAATTCACATATCTGAAGAAGAACAAGTCACAGGAGGATTGAAACTGATGGGCTTGACTGGAGCTTACTTGATGTCGCAACAATTTATTTGATTACATGACTCTATTCACATATAATAAGAAGAGCAGATCATGGGGATTGAAACTGATGGACTCAGCTGGAGCTTGATTGATGGCATAATATTTTATTTGATTGCACCTTTTTTCAATTGCAAGTTTTCATTTATAGCTTTAGTCTTTATTTGTAGGGGGGGGGGGTGCATTGTTGTTAAGGGGGAATGACATTGGTTTTCTTCATTGAAACAATTTGTGAAATGTGGAGATTTATATTTATCCGTCATTCCAGAAATGCACTCAATTTTCTAATCAACATTTCGATGATTCTTGTTTTCATTATCATCAATAATTTTACTGCATCACATCTTTTTGAACTAATTCTATTGGTTATCATGATTATGTGCACTGTATTATAACACGATCAGTCTAATTTGGATATATAATCGCCACATTTATTTGATATCATATTTCAAATTTAGACATGTTATGCTGATCACGTATTAGAACGTCAGGATATAATCTAACAGGTTGATAGCATTAAGTCCTCTGAATGATAGATATCATAATTCATCCTCACAGGACTACGAGAATATCTTGGCCTAACTTCCACTCATAAGCACTAGTCGAGTTATTAGTACCTCCAAAACCGCAAATTATTAGAAATCTTAATTAACATTGAGCATCAGGTTGCTAATGTACCTTCCCAAAACACTAACTCTAGCAATGAGAAGCCAGAAAAGAGAATTTTTTAGGTAACTTTAGACAATAGAAAGGAAATATATATATATGATATATCAGAAATCTGATGCAAGAGATTACCAAGGGGTCAGAATGAGCTCCGGTACACAGGGCAAAGCAAACAAGTGGTTGACAATTTTTAAGGCCAAATTTTGATCTGACTAGTTTATTTTCTTCTCCAGATCTTTTCCTCATAGCAGTTGACAACACGGTCTCTAGCCACTGCAATTGACATGAAAAAGAACAGCATGTGAAAACGAAATAAGGGATCATTTACTTTTATTTTAATGTCATATAGATAGGACATGTAACATGTACTGGTATAAACGCTGCTTAGTATTGTCACATGCAATTCTTTGACACTGTAAAATCCTAAAGATGCTATTTTCCTTCACTTCTATACAGAGAAGGAACAACTTGCAATTACTACTACAATATAAATAATAGGTCATGCTTAGAAGGGCTTGCCATAGGAGCAATCTTCGTTATTATTCATTATCTCGGTTCCACATGGAATATCTGCTTACATGATCCGTTATCCTGCCTTTAAGTTATGAAATAAGCATGTAAAGTCAATATTTCAACAGTTACAATTTTAACTCATTCTACCAATTATGTGAGGCATGCACATATTTACCGAGAATATAATTGAGCTAGATTGTTGTAAATGCTTTTACGAATCAGTGTCCCTGTTAAGAAGATTATAGTGAAACCTGTCCTATTCGAGGGGTACGAAAGCAAAATATTGACTGCTCGATGGTACTTGCACTTATGACATGGCCACCGACATTGTAAGCAGCCTGCAACAGAGAGATACCAGCAATTATTTATGGAATCGAAATATATCTAGATATTTATTTATGGATGACATGGTTTTAGTTGATAAGATTAGGATGGGAATAAAGCATAAATTAGAACTTTGGAAGAGTACTTTGTGCTGTTAAGAGAGAATATATTTTCTTAATATTAATCATAAGAAAAGATATATAAATATATAGGATCGTTTATAGACTTAATTGTAGGGATTAGCATAATTATAGGGATGTCTAATTAGCATACCTTCCTAATATTAATTGTAGGGATTAGCATAATTATAGGGATTTCTAATTAGCATACCTTCCTAATTAGAAACCCCTATAATTATGCTAATCCCTACAACTAAGCCTATACACGATCCTACAGATTTATTGTTATATCCTGTAACACTCCCCTTCAAGCTACCCAGCTTGTTACAAATATACTAAACCCGAATCCCATTTAGAGCTTTTGTGAAAATATCTCCTAGTTGTTATCAAGTTCTCACATATCATGTAGAGATTAAATTCTACTGCACCTTCTCACAAAATGACAGCTTCTCACAAAATGACAGTAAATCTCAATATGCTTAGTTCATTCATGGAACCCAGGATTAGAAGCAATATGAAGAGTAGCTTGATTGTCACACGACAACTTTGCTGGTATTGAAGTCTTAAGACCAACTTCAGTTAAGAGCTGATATATACACATTATCTCACACACAGACTGTGCCATATCTCTATATTTTGATTCTGCACTGGGGACACAACATTTTGCTTCTTACTTTTCCATGAGACAGAATTTCCTCCAACAAAAATACAGTAGCCAGTAGTGGATCTTCGGTCAATCTTGGAACCCGCCCAATCTGCATCTGAGAAGCATTCAATGTGAGTATATCCATGAGTTCTGTACAGTATCCCACGTCCAAGAGCTCCCTTTAAATAAAACAGGATCTGTTCTAAAGTTGCCCAATGGTGAACTGTTGGGGAAGATCAAGACGGGTTACTGTAAGATAGTTCAATTTCCCAACTAGTCTTCTATACTTCTCAGGTTCTTCAAATAAGTCAACATCTTTCGTAAGTTGCAAATTAGGAAGAATTGGAGTACTGCTTGGCTTAGCTCCCAACTTTCTTGTCTCGGTTAATAAGTCGAGTACATATGTTCTCTGAGATGAGAAGATGCCTTTCTTGCTTCTTGCCACCTCCACTCCCAAGAAAAACTTCAACACCCCTAAATCTTTCCTGTGAAATTGGGCATGAAGAAAAGACTTCAGAGATGAAATTCTCATAGTATCACTGGCAGTAATAACAATATCATTAACATACACAACAAGGAGAATAATGTCGGATTCAGACTGCTTGTAGAAGTCTGAGTGGTCAGACTTGCTCTTTTGCATTCCAAACTTTTCCACTGCCTAACTAAATTTTTCAAACCAAGCACGTGGACTCTATTTCAAACCATATAAAGACTTTCGAAGATGACACACTTTTCCATACTCCCCCTGAGCAACAAACCCGGGTGGTTGCTCCATATAAACTTCCTCCTGGAGATCACTATGTAAGAAGGCATTTTTTATGTCTAATTGATATAAAGGCCAATTATGAATAGCTGCCAAAGAAATGAATAAGCGAATAGACGTTAATTTAGCTACAGGAGAGAAAGTGTCACAATAATCCACATAGTAAGTCTGAGCATAGCCTTTAGACACAAGACGGGCTTTAAGCCTGGCCACTGATCCTTCAGGATTAACTTTGACGGCAAACACCCACTTACATCCAATAACTTTTTTTCCCGCATGTAAATTCACTAAATCCCAAGTACCATTAGCATCCAAAGCATTCATCTCCTCGATCATATCATCACGGGATAGGATAAGGTTTCATGAACATTTTTCGGAAGAGTCTCGGAGTCAAGAGAGGCAACAAAAGGACAAGAAGAAGAAGACAAGTGATCATAAGAAACAAAAGATGAAATAGGATAAGTGCACTGACGTTTACTTTTGCAGAGAGCAATAGGTAGATCAAGGTCACTGGACACTAGATCTGATGCCGAAGAAAAGTCAGGTGCCAAACATGCATTAGGAGGATCTCGTCATTTAGAATACACCTGGTGAATAGGTGGTGGTGGTGGTGGTGTGGGAGCAACAGGTGTAGAGGCAACATTAGTTGATTGGTAAGTGACATGATGAACCAACAGATCATCATCCTACCCCCTTACTGAAAGAAGTATAAAAAGTGGGAAATAAAGAAATATGTTCTAGAAACGTAACATTAGCTGACACAAAATACTTGTTAAGACTCGGACAGTAGCATCGATACCCTTTTTGTAGATGAAATTAACCCATAAAAATACATTTTAAGGATTTGGGATCTAACTTAGTCACCTGTAGACGAACATCACGAGTATAACAAGTACTACCAAATATTATAGGTTCAATAGAAAACAAGGGTTTAGTAGGGAAAAAGACAATATAAGGAGTTTTACCATTAAGAACAGATGAAGGCAGCCGATTAATCAAAAAAAGGCTGCAGACACTACATCAACCCAAAATTGTTTAGAAACATGCATTTGGAATAGGAGTGTACTGGCTGTCTCAAGATGTCTATTTTTTCTTTCAGCCACACCATTCTGAAAGGGTGAGTCAACACACGAGGATTTGTGAAAAATACCATTCTAAAACATGTAAGTCTAAAAAGGGTCGGAAAAGTATTCTTTAGCATTATCCCTTCTCAATGTATGTACAGAAACATTAAATTGTGTTTTAATTTTAGCACAAAAGGCACTAAAATGAGAAAATAATTCAAAACGATTCTTCATTAAATAAAGTCAAGACACACAAGAAAAATCATCAACAAATGTAGCAAAATACCGAAATCCAATTTTGGACACAACAGGACGAGGACCCCAAACATCTAAATGAACTAATTCAAATGGAAAACTAGCTCTTCTATTAACTCGAGGAACCAAGGACAAACGATGATGTTTTGCAAACTGATAAGACTCACAATCTATAGACGATACATTCTGAAATCGAGGACACAATTTTTTCAACAAAGATAAAGACGGATGTCCCAACCGACAATATGCTTCAAAAAGGGTTAAGACACCTGAACACGCAATGGACTTGGGCACCTGGGTATCCAAAATATAGAGACCACCTGATTCATGTCATTTACCAATAATCGTCTTCATCATAAGATCTTGAAAAAGACAATAATCAGGAGAAAATGAGATACAACAGTTTAAGGTCTGAGTAAGTTTGCTGACGATATTAAATTGAAAGAAAATTGTGGTAGACTTAAGACAGAGGATAAAGAAATTGATGGAGTTGGATTAATATAGCCAGAACCGAGAAGTAGAACCATCAACAAAAGTAAAATTGGAAGGAGATGTATGCGATTAAAAAGCGGAGAAGAGACTAGGATTACCTGTCATATGATTAGTAGCACCAAAATCAATTACCCATTTTGAGGAAGATGAGAGAAGACATGTAATGGGTTTACCTGTCTCAACAATGGTAGAGATATGGTGAGATGAATTCTTCAACGCTTCTTAGCACTGAGTGAATTTGGCAAATTTATCTGCAGAAACTGTAATGGTCTGCTCAGAGGAGCCCTAGTAGTTGCAACATGACCTGAGTGAGACTTCTGAAATTTATTGTGTAATTTTCGGCACAAGCGTTTGGTATGACCCGGCTCATGACAATAGTAGCATACAACTCCCCCTTCATTATGACTTCAATTGTCCCGATGACCTGTATCCAACCAATGGTAATTTGTTTATGTTTGAGTTGTAGTGTGATTGTTTTGGGCTTAGATTGTTGTTTGGGCTGTTGATTGCTTGGGTTATGTATCTATTAGGTTAAGTTAATTTTTGTTGGGCCATTGATTGGGCTTATTAGGCTTTTATTGGGCCTAAATTATTTTAGTGGTTGGACTACTATTTTGGTTTTAAGTTGGGCTCGTATTATAGGGCTATTGTTGGGTAGATTCTATTCGAACAAAATTTTTGTTTCTATGGCTGATAAGCAAAAGAATTTAGTTGTGACTAATGTCGTTCCAATGATAACCAAAATCACGGAGCATAGGTTGGTTGGTCCAAATTATTTAGATTGGTATAAGACGGTTCGGATTTATCTGCACAGTATTTGTATGGACAATCATCTTACTGAAGATCAACCAACGGATAATACTAGCCAAACATGGCTAAGAAATGATGCCCGATTATTCTTATAAATCGAGAATTCCATTGACACTGAGATAGTCTGATTAATCACTGTATGTAAGGAATTGATGGAATATTTAAAATTTATGTACTCTGGGAAAGGGAATGTGTCGCATACTTATGAAGTCTGTAATGGTTTTTACCATGCTGAACAACAAGATCAATCTCTGATACCATGTTACAAGATGTTCAGTTATATGACAAACGTAGTAGAAATAAGATCACTATGATGGATTTGTATAAATAATAAAATTGGATAAGACAAGAACTAAGAATATATGCTGTGAAACTGAGGTGGCATCGATTGAGCATGGTGCAGAAGCGTTTAGGAATTCTTGTAATAAGAATTGAAATTAAGAACTATATTTGAGTAATCTTGTTTGTACTGTAATCCAAAAAGTGTACAATGTCTTTGTATTTATATGCAAAATTATTCATCAATCCTACTAATATAAGGAAACGAAATTCTAGAATGAAATAAACTAAAATCCTAATATAAACTAGACATATGAATCAAATATAAAACATATTACAACTAGAAAAGATTAACATAATTGAAAGATAAACACAACTAGAAAAGGTATACCACAATTGTAATAGGAAACTACTAATGATGATTATATACTACATCAATCCCCACCACTTGAATAAAATTCGTCCTCGAGTTTTCTTGAAGAAAAAATAACCAATCGGAAGGAAAATACTCAAAAATTTATGTCAATACCGACATTGAAAAAATTACAATTTCTTGATGTGCTCGATAAACGTTATACTCTTCAGTAGCATTCTTTGAAGTCAACTTCATTCTTCCCATACTCATTATATTTTCTTCACGGATAATTCTTACGTAACATTCCTTCATAAACAAAGAATGATTCGATTTGTCATCCTTAAGTCCACTTTCAACAAAGATCACTTATGCTATTTTCAATTCTTCACACTTTTCATCTTCCGGTATAATGTCTAGTGATGCTCTCTTCAATACAAAAGAATTGATAAAGGGACTTAAATCCTCATCGTCCATATTTTTCTTATTCTTATGCAATTCATTCGCACTGAAATTTTAGAAAAGGCCAACAGAACTTTTATTAACAATTTGACAAACATCATCATTGATTCTTTCGTGATTTAAAATTTTAATTCCTTCCTCTCTTGTTGAACACTTCTAAACTTTAACTTCTTCATTATAGTAGTGCAGCTTGATCTTGGGGTTTTCAATTGCAATTTTACTGAAGTGTTTTTCAACGTTACGTTTATTTTCATTATCAATTCCATGTATAAGGAATCAACAGGTTTCGAATGTAACATCCCAAATATTTACTACTAGTTAGATTTAAATTTAGG
Source organism: Fraxinus quadrangulata (assembly GCA_903798255.1). Lineage (NCBI taxonomy): Eukaryota > Viridiplantae > Streptophyta > Magnoliopsida > Lamiales > Oleaceae > Fraxinus > Fraxinus quadrangulata. The sequence goes on from CAIGRB010114038.1 coordinate 20,024, forward strand.
TCTTAAGTGCGCTATTATTAAAGTTTAATGACTTTATTGGTAATTGAGCTAGTCTAATGACCTTATTGATTATTGATCAATAGTTTGTGAACATAAGTGGAAAGTTATTTTGGAAGTTAGATTAAATCATGCTTAAAACATATGTAAGTATGCTAATTAATCTTGATTTAGGATGATTCAGACCACATGCATTATTCATACCACATTTCAAGCCAATGTAATTGAATTGACCACACAAATCAAGGATTGATTTGACCACATGCATTATTTACACCAAATTTTAAGCCAAGTTAATTGATTTGACTACATGATTAAAGGTATTAATTTGACCATTTTAAGGACAATACACCATTTATGCATTTACCATCCCTAACATCTAGTCATTTCCTTTCACTTTTCTACACATGGTCAAGAATTCACCCTATAAATAGGAGACAAACCTAACACTAAACTACCCTCAACAATTATTTATACATTTTCCCTCTCTATCTCTATAACTTTATCTCTCCACTTCTCTTTCTCTCGTCATTTTTATTTTCGTACAGTTATACAATCATACGTGAATAATCAACCCCGGAAGCGGCTCAATGATCTCTTTCCAACAATAACTCATTTTTATCATTTTGAATTATCCAGTGAAGAGGTAATTTGTGCTCTATGTTTATGGTGGCTAATGTTTATGTATGTAATATTTCTACGGCTATATTATGTTTTGGTCCATGTTACGTATGTTTTATTCAAATTGAACCGGAGTTTAGTAGCGCTATGCACAAGATTTAGCAACACATAAGTTCGGTCTAATTTTCGTGTCCCCTATGCAAGCTATGAATTTTCCGTAGAAATACATATATGAATTCATTATCCATGCACGTTTATTGAGAATTATTCTTACTCTATTATGTCTCTACTTTCAGATAATTAACAATTCGAGGAGGTCGGCATGGAGATGGCTTATGGTGGCAAAAGATTTGTCAAACTATTATTATTTCATTTAATTATAAATAATTCCTCGTTTCAAGTAATGTATTAAATTCATTACATCATTTGAATTTTAGTAAGTGCTTAAATAAGTTATATAATTGTGTTGAATATCTTTTAAATTTACTTTAGTTTATGATTTAGTGACACTCGAATCGTTAAGGATTCGGGTCGTCACATCGAATTTTCAACTTGCACATACTTATTGATAAGTGTGATTTTTACACTTATTCAGGACCTAAAATAACATTTGATAGTTCTTTTAACAAAATATATCCTAAATTGTTGTATTTTATGTTTAATAGGTAAAACTCTTTGAATGGAAAAGAAATTGAAGAAAGGAAGCAAAAGATGGTGAAAAATGACAAAAAGCTAATGTACAAGGACCAACTTGCATTATATGAAAGAATTGGGGCTTGGAAGCAACCATTAATTTA
>CAIGRB010114038.1:22970-41525 GCA_903798255.1 Fraxinus quadrangulata
TATGGTTTAGTTTGCTTTTCAATTAATTGGCCATTAGTTGTTTTGTTTGTGGATTTTATTATTATCGAGAGAGGTAATAAAATTATTAGCACGTAATAATAAATATTGTGGGGTTCAATAAAGGATAGAGATATACCTTTATGTTTTGCATGGTTATTTTGATGTTCTAGCTCGTTTAATGCTTTCTTATATGGTTATATCTTTCATAGAGATATAGAAAGGTCACATATATGAATAGATTTAATTGTCATCGAGACAGGCTTTTAAATAAATTCGGAACTTCGACCAACTCGCATGATAACAAAGAGTCATTTTAATTGTTATATTAAAAAATGGATTAACAAGGGGAATTATATATCTTAGCAATATTTTTACATATTTGAAATCAAACTAGTTAAATTATTTTCTAATTTAATCGATAGTTTAGATATTAGCATAGAAAACTCAAATCCTATTGCTATTCGATTGAGGCTACTATTAATTATAACTCGATCGAATACATAGTCCTCATGGGTTCGACACTCTACACACTATTACTTGATCACGATCCCGTTCACTTGCGGGTTTTCAAACGGTCACTTATCTTTTTCTATTGTAGCATCATGGATTGTAACATCCTCAATTCCTTGAATTGCATCTTTTATAAACTCATCATCTGCCTTATAAATCTTTTTCTCTTTGTTTAACTCTAATATTCACAAATTGCTCATCACATGATACCAAAACAATCTTCTTATCGTACCACCAAAACATATACCTGTTATTTCGACTTATGTAAGTAGCATCTACATTACAGTACCATGATTGTCCCCAAAGTACATGACAATCGTCCATCTCTATCACAGTACATATAATCTCATCTTTATAGTACTTTCCAATAGAAATTGAAATTTTACATACCTCCATATTTTGAATTTCTTGCCTCCTTTTAACTTATGAAGCTTGATAGCCAAATGAATATTTTTCAGTCTTCAAATTTAAAGCTTTCACCAGTGCTTTAGATACCAAGTTCTCACTACTCTCATAATATATTATCATTTTACATACTTTGTTGTTGATGGTGCATTGTGTTCTAAAAATCTTGTTACGCTTCAAATTAGATTCTTTTATGTATTCTCGATAGAACTTCACAGAATATTTGATTACTTGTGTGTTTTCAAACTTAGCTGGGACTTGGGAAACTCTCCAGTCACTTGTTGTCACGTTTCAAGCTTGTCAAAGCAACCAACATTCATAGCAGTTAAAGTCTACAAATTCTTGCCAACTGCTTCTTTAAACATATCCATCATCGATTCCAAATTCTGGACCAAGGGTGGTTTTCCAATCCTCCGATCACCGTTGCGAAGATACATATCACTACCCCCATAAGTAGCCATTAGCCAAGGGTAAACCTTGCTTTGATACCAATTTGGTGCAAAAGCATTCATGAATTCTTAAAATAATAATTGAAATTAAGAGCTATATTGGAGTAATCGTGTTTGTATTATGATTGTTATCCAAAAAGTATACAATGTCTTTGTATTTATAAGCCACATTATTCCCTAATCCTGTTAATATAAGGAAACTAAACTCTAGAAAGAAATAAACTAAATTCCTAATCTAAACAAAAAATAAGAATAAAAAGATTAAACATAATTGAAAGATAAACACAACTAAAAAATGTATATTACAATTGTAGTAGGAAACTACTAATAATGATTATGTACTACATCAAAGTATAAATTAAGAGAACAACAACTTAAGTGGTCAGAATACGTATTGTTTAGTCCTAAAGAAGCTCTTGTCCCTAAAAGTGATGCAATCTTCATAGGACACTAGAACGAGTTAATAGAGAGAGGGTTGGACCCAAATAATATTGTTTCTGGTTGAAGGTGGCCGAGCCAGGATTTTTGGTTAGGGGTAATATGGCGGTCAATGGAACTACTATGGTCAGAGTGCCACATTTGAAGCTACCTATTTAATTCAAAAACTTCGTTAAGAAAATATAAAAGTAATCAACTTTGATTAACCTTGCAAAGAAATAAAAATAAGACAGTGAAGAATATAGAAAAAAGGAATCAACATTTTAGTTAAATTTCAAATTTAGATTACCCGATACTCGAATCAAAAACAATTACAGACAGAAAGATTATAATTGTTGTTTTAACCTAAAGAAGTGTTGTTTTATGGGCATACTTGCCGGTGTTGTGCAATTTGCCTTTCTTTTATTTATTTTTTTCGCCGCGATCAAACCGGTGGTTGATATTTTCAAATTTACCCATATATAATGGTGATGAATGTAGTTTACTTTGTCAATTCAATGGTACAGATTGTGGTTTAGCTTAAATTTCAGTAGAATGATAGATTCATGCGCATGAAGGCGAGAGCTTTGATGGTACATAGATTGACTACATTGTTGATAATGAAAGCTTCTATGCATGCAAAAAAAAAAAGAGGTTGATGGAAATATGAAAAAAGGACGAACAATGCAAAAGGAACTAAAGATTGGGGATTAAAAAGTCCGATTTTAAAGGATGGAAATGAATTTGCCATCGATGCTAAAGGATAGGGATTGATTATCCAAATTTCTCTAATACAAGGTGTCTGCAACCACAAAGCACAACATTAACCACTAAACTGCAAACAATTTTTAGTTTTTGTTATATGTTTTTAAAAATTTTAAAAATAAAACAGAAGATCCTAGGGGAGGGGCATGGCATGGCCCCTTCCCTCCACTCCTGGTGATTAAGGATATAGCTGCATTGGACCTTCAGTAGGCGTAACGATTAATCAGATCATGTTGCTGATCCCAAAATTATTGGGAATATTTTCTTGTTGCTTATTCTAGATCCCTCTATTATCCTTTTTTAGAAGTTTTCGTTTTTTATCTCCAAGATTTGATTTCCTTTCTACTCCTTTTCATGTCTGCATTCACATGAACCCTCCCGCCATCGAAACCATCAGTCTTAACTTTCAATTAAGTGGGCAAGGACTAACTCCGTAATTCATGCACAGATCTAGAAATTGTACATCTACAGAAGCACGTGCCCACAGATTTATGAGACTACAAATTTCATTTGCTTTTACCACTGCCACCATCAGATGGTGGTAAAATTAAGAATAGTTACTGGAATGGAAATTAATTCAATGTGTATATATAATTTTTGGTCATTATTTGACTATATTTCAGCAAACATGAAAGTGGTATCTTTATTCTCTTTATGCCGGTAAATTTTTAGCTTAGGTGACTTTATTACCCAAGAAAATTAACTAACTTACACAGAGATATGAGCCTGGCATTACGGTTACCAAAACAACTGAACAGTATTACACCCAAACTTCCATATTAAAGATGGCTAGAAAGGCCATATAGAAGATACGGCCTCGAAAGCATTCTATGCAACACATCGAGAAGTTAACAGATAAAAGCAGTAAAATAAAAGCAGATTCAATGTAGAAAGCCTCTAAATAAGAAAAAACATATCAGAATACTCTTTAAATCAGTATCTGTTCGGATAGGTTTTGTTTTCTATACAGCCACCTATTATTCTGAGTGGAAGGAAATACTCATAAGGGCAAACATGCTGCTTCTCACCCGATGAACAATATAATCAGGAATAGTTAAAACTTCCCTATAAACAATTTTTTTGTTTTTGTAGAGGCAATCAGTTCTTTCTTGAAATGTGCAGTAAATAGATACTTCAAGAATGAGCATCAAAATTTATTTTCCTAACTTGCGCTTGAATAGTATGAAATATATCTCACGGTCTGTACAAAGTAGAAAATCCAAAGCGAACTATGCTACATAGAAATGTTTAGATAATAATATCCACACCTTGTGAAACAATGCTAACCTTCTGAGCGAGTTGTGTGGTATCCCATAAGCCAGATATGCCTTCATGAACAAACACAGAAAAAAATTAACGAGGCAGTGTAAGGAAAAATCCAAATGACTACTAATTTAAAATCTATGAGATGTTTACATGCATAACCAGGGAATTATACAAGTTGATCCAAAATGCTATCTGGGCATCGGTGTCTATCTTACAGACATTAACTTTTTCCAACTGCTCTACCAGAAGTCTGAAATGTCAGAAGATCAAACAATTAATTGCATGAGAAGATATGGAAAGTCTAGTAATTCCTTTGAAGAAGAGTTATACTAGGAACAAAAAATGAGGATCCCATTTGTGCACTCTCCCCCCATGCACTTTCCTTATTAGTAAATCTCATCATCGCCATCCCACATATGCTTCCAAATAAGGAAAATACAAGGGAATATGCATATTTAATGTTAGAAGCAGGATATAATAACAAAATTTACAGCTTTCTCCATGTTTTAAAGTTTATTATAATCACTTAAAAAAATGTTGTGGTTAATTGGAAGTCTTTGCTCCTAATCTTCAAGTCCACATAAAATAGAAATCTTCTTTAATCCACAGTGAAAGAAAAAAAAAATTACTGAAACTAGAACGATCAAAATGAGTTGCCCATAACCCTAGCAGTAGATTCTTCATTTTACCAAGTAAAGTAAACCCAAGCTCCTGTTCAGTAAGAGTTCATCATTGATTGTGGGTATTTTGAAGGATAGTATCTATGCAAAATAATATGCATCAGTTACATGTTGCAACAGGATCGAGATCAGACTAATGCTATTAGCCTACATCAGATGAAGATCTCAATTGACTAGAACATCAAGGACAAACTTGATACAGCAATTATCTAATAAATGTTTATTGCTCAAAACTTCAGATCAAAGAGAAGGTCAATTTTCTCATACAACAGATTTTCGATGATCTCGTTCTTCTTTTCTGCACTTGTGTAGGGAAAGACATTTGCCCTTAAACATATGGCTAGGAACTATGGATTGTAAAGCCCTGATCAAAATGACCGTACGAAGTTATCCACAAACAAGAAAAAAAGGCATCCATGGAATAGCTTCAACTGTCCAGTTGTACTGTTGGACTCAGAAAGTGCTATATCAACCTTGTGCCAACCTTTACAAAGTGAGAAGGATAAAAAATGTTTAACTTGTGTACATGGCCGTTCATCTAGAACTAGATGCAACCAATGTCATTAAAGTTTCTCTAGGCCTAGAGTGTACCTACCCCATTGGGGTTCTGGATTTTAACTGCAATATTAGTGACTTATCAATAGGTTGTACTATTGAGGACAGCAGCATCAGAGGAGCACTTTTTTTTTTTAACAAAAAGAATTTTATGATGACCTTATAAGCATATGCTATGCATCATTAGCAACCAACAGCCAATTTTTGCCACCTGAAAACAATCTTACACAATTTTATAGTTTTGCGGCAATAATGAATGGTATCAAGCTATTTGAAGATATGCCATTCACTCCGTTTCTTGAATTATAGATTCTAACAGAACACTTCGAGAGAACTTCTTAGGTGTGTCTTCCCCTCAATATTTCAAATTTATGAAATGAAAGCTCTCACGTTCCTTTTTTACCTGATAAAGAAACTAACCTATAGTTGTTGATGGCATAAGATGCACGGGAGAAGTTATTCTTATCTGTTGATATCCATGATATTTCAACTGAAGATTGGGCCGACCATTCTTTCTTCTCCCCAACGCCTTGCTGTGGAAGTATCGACTTTGTGAAAAACTGTGATTTATTTTGTTCCATATTGGCTGATGAAGTACTACGGAGCCAACAGTAAACAGATGCCATACTCCGAACCATTTCCTCTGACAACCTACTTGGACATTGGTAGAGATGATCTTTCAGAGTCCGAGGTGCAGAAGTTTTACTTAGGTTTGGTGCCTGTTCCTGAATCCATAACAAATTTTTATGATGAGATACTTCTATCAATGTACCAAATTTTTTTTCTTTTGTAGTAATTTACAAGAATGATAAAGTGCTTTCGAGATATAGTGATTTAATTGTTGAAACTTGTTCGTTCCACAGCATTTCAAGACAATCTCTAGATAGTATAACGAAGTCTTTTCAAATTATTGTTAGTTATTGAACACAAGTGGAGTCATCACAAAACATCTCATAATAGGTGAAAGAGGTCAATGCGACCAATATGGTTTTACTACAGATCTGATCCTTTTCTGTGACCCAACATGAATCAATATATACTGCAATAGAGACAAGGCATATTGTAGCAGTATGTTGTCAAAAGTACGAAAAAGTAATCAATACTGTTATTAGTGAATGTATATATTAATGTGCACAATTTCAGATGTCCTAGTTAATGAGGCATATGGTCATTAGAGAGGAATTTATGAATTAACCCACCCACAGCTTTCATTAAGCTCGAATTTTTGAGAAACCAAAGCCACATTCTTATTGTCAACTTAACCAATTATGAAAGTGAAACTCATAAATCCATCTATTTTCAATTATCAGAATTTGGGGAGGCCAAATGTCTATCTTTAAGGTAGCTCCCTATCGCTTGCGTGCTTATCCAGTGTCTGCTAGCGTCATTGCGACCAAAGATAAAGCCTCCTTTGTTTTCAGACAGGAAAGGGACCTGACTGCTTTATTTAGAGATTTAAGCACCATTTAGAAATCTTTAAACACAATAGCTGCCATTTAAATGGTTTAAGTGCAGGTCGGCATTGCCCAAGTAAAGTATGGTTCTGTTTTTGTGGATCTCTTTATGGATGAAAAGGGGGAGCCTAGGGTTGCGGGTAACCCCCAGTGTTAGGGTAAAAATTCAGGGGAAGGACAACCAACCAATTGCTAGTCTCCAGAATCAATATCTGGAAGAAAAACTAGGAGGAAATCAAACAGTGAAGCGTAGCAAAAGCATCAACATGATAAAGAAATTAATAGTAAAAGCAATTAAATGTGAAAGAATGATATCATAGCAGATAATTACTGTGGTTGTGCATTAAAATAAGAAAAATGATTAGTAAAAAATCAAGGGACAGCAAGAACAGATAAGAAAAACGAGAAAAGGGGACATACAAGAAAAACTGAGAAAAAAAGCACAGATTTAAGGGGGGAAAATGGAAAGTAAAGAAATTGTCTCATTCACAATTTCCTACCTTACAATGGTAACAAAGAATCACAATGAATTTAGTACGTGCAGAAAAGAAGAGATGGAAGAAAAGTGTATATAACTACTCTCTAGATAGTTCTTTCGGTTAAGCTGTTGGCACAGCTAGATTTTGTAACTAATTTTCTGTTGTAAGAGGAAACCTGTACTGCTATTTATAGACAGCTGCATAGCAGAGTAATTGAATACAAAATTCATTTTTCTTCCATCTCTTTTCTGCACGTAATATGGTATCAGAGCAAGCTTGTTGCGTTCATCTTGTTCATCAATACTAATATAATTCTGCAAGATTAGTTGTTGAATTAGTTTGATCTCTATTCTGAGCTTTGAATGGAGTCCACTCAGTCAGTAAACTTTCCTAATCCACAAACTTTCCTAATTCAAAGTCATCTGCAAGCGAGTCTGTTGTTGATGACCTTTCCAGTCCATATTTCTTGCATCATCCTGATAGTCCAGGATTGATCCTTGTTTCTCAGCAACTCACAAGAGATAACTATGCCCCTTAGAGTCGTGCGATGATGATAGCTTTGTCAGTGAAGAATAAACTTGGATTCATTGATGGTTCTATAACCAAACCTGAAGGTGGTGATTTCTATTTACTCAACTCCTGGACTAGAAAAAATAACATTGTCATCTCTTGGATTTTAAATTCTGTATCCAAAGAGATATCTACTAGTGTAATTTTCGCAACTTAAGCTTATGAAATCTGGATTGATCTCAAGGATCGGTTTCAACAGAAAAATGGACCATGTGTCTCTCAATTAAGAAAAGAATTGATGAATCTTGTTCAAGATCAGAACAATATCAGTGTTAATTTTACCAAACTCAAGACCATTTGGGAAGAATTGAGTAATTACAGACCTAGTTGTTCATGTGGGAAGTGCACTTGTGGGGGTGTGAAAGAGGAACTATCTAGAGAGCAGTTATATACTCTAATAAATATTACGTGCAGAAAAGAAGAGATGGAAGAAAAATGAACTTTGCATTCAATTACTCAGCTATTCAGCTGTCTATAAATAGTAGCACAAGTGGAATCTTACAATAGAAAACTAATTACAAAATCCAGCTGTGTCAACAGCTTAACCGGAAGAGAAACTATCTAAAGAGTAGTTATATACACTCTAATATGGTTGCAACTCAGTTTAACACTCAAATAAAAGTGTTTAGATCTGACAATGCTCCAGAACTTGCCTTCACTGATTTCTTTACTGAAAAGGAAGTTTTACATCAATTTAGTTGTGTGGAGAGGCCACAACCAAATTCATTCATGGAACATAAACATCGGCACCTTTTAAATGTAGCAAAGGCTTTTTATTTTCAATCTTGAGTTCCTGTCAAATTTTGGACAGATTGTGTGTTTATAGCTAGTTTCTTAATTAACAGAAATCCCTCTCATCTGTTAAAACATCAAATCCCACTGATCAACATAGCAACACTGCCACTTCATATGCTACAGGTATATGTTTTTCAGTGTCAGTACACCCAATTTTTTCTTCCAATAATATTTGGATAGTTGATTCTGGTGCTACAAGGCACATTTGTTCCCATGCTGGTGCTTTTACATGAATGAAAATCATTGAGAATTCTACTGTCACTTTACCAAATCACATACAAAATCCAGCTGTGTCAATAGCTTAACCGAACAAGGAACTATTTATAGAGTAGTTATATACACTCTAACAGAATTCTTACTTAATGCAAAAAACTAAACTACAACAATCAGTTACAAAAAATTGAAAGATTTGGAGAATTAAATGATAGAATCAAGAGAAAAACAAAAAAGTTCAAACCTAAACTTACTTTAATTGAATTCGTTATCCAAATCCTTCCTTTATCAATCAGCATACAATCCAAAACTATCCAGTTAACAACCTCAACACTCGACAAGAAACATAACCAGTTCTTACATCTCAACAATCAATTCAAATTAGTCATGAAATCTCATATACATCCAGTGAAACTAAAATCTGAACATGGATTGACCACTACAGGATACATTTATTATGAAATCCGGTTTCTCCAATTAATCTTAACGGGTAAATTAGGTAGTAGACATGTAGACATTATTTATGTTTGGATCAATTTTGTTCTCTCCAACGGCCATTACAATGTTATATAATATAATCCTTAAGTTTCAACCCACCATCAGGGAAATATCCTTTACAACCAGATCCAACGTGAAACCTATCATTCATGACATCTGAGACTTAACTTCTGGAAAAAAAAAATTTTAAATGAAATTATCAAAATGATACATTTAGTGAAAACCTTAAGATGCCAAATTAAGCTCAGATATCAAGAAACTGTTCAAGAAACAAAAAATTACACATGCTGCAACAGTTGGAAGTTCAAGAGATGCAGTTATGGAGAGGGGAAAGAAATATAAACATTATAATGTATTAGTTTACCTTAACGTGGTTGGAACAACTTTTCTCTAAATGGACGTTATCTTTACCATTAAGGAGTGAAGCGTGTCTTGTTTTAGACTGCAATGAACTTTTTTTCCCTGAGTTACTTATAGTAGCCAGAGAGTGGAAAGTCTGCAGTGGGAACTTTATGGAGGAACAGAAGGCACTGGTAATTATGCTTGGGTGTTTCCTGGATTCATTCTTTACATGTGCTGGAGAAGTCACAACCGAGCTATGCTCAGAAGTTGTCCGGCTAACACAATTTTCAAAGATGCTCCTGTATAATGAGAGAACGTGCTGTTCACGGTTTGCAACCTCTTCTTCGAGCAATTCAATTTCAGCAATCAACTCTTTCGTCTGACACTTGCAGGAAAAGAGGTTTCATTATCAGCTGGTTACTAAATTTGAAACTTGAATAAAAATAAAAGGAAGGCTATACAGAACTTTTGTCAGTGTGGAAAATGGGATGTGGGAGAATATGAAAGTATCTATCTTAATAGATTCTTAGTTGGATAACATTTCATACTTGATGTCCCCAACTAATAATATATGATGTTGCAAAATAACCAGGGTTCAGAGTTCTTAGACAAAGAACAAATTTATTACCATTTGTATCACTGCCGGAACTAATATCAGATCTCTGAACCATGGTACAAAGAAGGATATATGGCACACATGAAGATCAGCTTGGATTCGTTTCAAATATCAGGGACTGTTGCTAACTCCTGCGGAATATGCCTAAATAATAACTGCTCCACGGGTCCCAAATTGAATTGCCTAGTTTGACTAGGCTGGAAGTTTCAGGTACATGTTGATCCTTTATGTATAACTTCTATTGTTAACTGTGAAATCAAGGGGGAAACATCTTCTTTTGTATACTGAACTAACTTAACTAATTTAAAGTGGTCAGTAATGTATACTACTTAGGAAGGGTTGGTTTTATCTTAAAATATTATTTTTCTACACAGGAAGATACTTGATTATTCAGAGAAGAACCACAAGTTGGTTCCCATTAATTTTTTAAAAAAGAAAAAACTCTCAGCCTCAGTTTACCTGAGCAGCAAAATGACGATGTCCAGGAGAGAGCGTACTAGAAGCTCTACCCATTGCCTTCTCAAGTAACATGCGCATGGACTTCTCCTGCTGCAACTGCGATTGTAATTGCTCAATCTGCAAACATCACATTACTGTTGAAGTGAATTGTTTTTACTTGGATAGTCAAGCTGTATCTATAGATGCATGCAACTGTACTAAAGTCACTTTTGATAAAAGATTTATAGGTCTTAAGCTACCAAGTAAATACCATAATTATTCAGCATGTGGTACGTATTTTTTACAAGGATAAAGAATGTGAACCAAAATGCATTTTGACCTAATAGACAGCTATGGGTGTTCTTCTATTTGTTTACAAATACAAAGAACAACCTGGAGGACACATACTCGATGCACTTGTATATATTGAAAGCTAGAATTTGTTTGCATCAATTTTTTGTACTGGTCATTGCATATCCAATTAGTGAGAATTCTATAACAATAGAAAGACTTAAATAGGATGTCAATCTGATTTATCTGATTACATATTTAGAATGCCTGGAATATTGTGGACCAAACTGATACCCCTTCACCAATCCAATCCGGTTACAATCTTGTGAACGGTTAACTGCTCGGTTTATTGTGACAATTGCAATTAAGGGACCATTAGTACTAAGACACTCAAACATCTTAACTGTGAAGGGGAGGTGGAGGACAAAGAGATGAAAGACGAATTGTGTATACAACAACTAATCAAGATTCCATATTTTTGAACTAGATGGGTTTGATAGCAGAATTAGTGAAATCTAGTTCCAAAGCTGTTTTCCATCATAATGGACCCTGAAATTATATGAGAGATTTCTGTAAGTGTTGTGTCCTAGGTCCAATCAATTTGAGACATAAACACTTTAAATATATATATAATCGATGCATATTAATGGCAATATTTATTATTTAATTGAATTTATATTCTAATAAATTAAATAATAGAATCCGTAGATTCAAGTATTGGTGATTTGTTAATCACAAGGAGTTGTGATTGTGAGATACAAATTACATATTACTGAATCTTAAATCGTTCGTGGTCAAAGTAATAACGAGATACGGATATCGTTATTACGGATAGACCATCACGTGTGTCATTTTTACTTGTGAAGTAAGTAGCTGATCTCACAAGCTAAAGTGTGGTGACACTTAAATGAACACGTGGATATTTTGTTATAGAACAAAATATTGGAGACCCACTGGGAGATTCCACATGGATAACTATCTGAGTGTTAGTGGTTAATCTCTAACGTTCGGTAGTGGAATTGGTCCTTTGACTTGAGGTCATCATAGTACCTTATATGAGGATAGTCATACTTTGGTGATGTTGGATGTTGCTCTGCCAAGAGTCGCTAATACGGCATCGTTCGGGTATGTCAAGAATCATATGAAGGTTGTGAATGATCAATAGAGGATTCGTCACTCTTAGATAGTAAGAGATTATGATCTATATTTTATCTAGTTAAGTTGATAATGAAATCCTTGGCCAAGGTGAACTCATAAGTCGAAAAAGAGTTTTCGACTTACATCGACTTAACAGTAGGATAAAAGATATGATCGATAAACGAGATTGACACATATCCATATCTCATAATTGATCGGATCATATTGACGAAAGGATTATAGTTTCACGGTAAACGAACAAGTTTGGTTTGTCACACTACATGACATTTCCCGTCACATGTATTGCCCTGACACATTGCTAGATGTCAATCTGGGACGACGAATGTGAATTAGTGATAAATTAAAAGGGGTGTTTTAATTTATCGATTTTGATTAGATCAAAATAATAATTTACATCGTTAGGCATCGTGATTGGGAACCTAATGGGTCACACACAAAAGAGAACCAGAAGAATGAAATTTACCAATTAATTAATTGACAAGTGTTGGATAATTAATTAATTGGGTTACTTATTAATAGGCCCGAATTAATTGATTGGATTAATTAATTCATGGACCAGATTTAATTAATTTGATTAATTAAATATTGGACCGGGTTAAGTTTAAGAGACGGGCCGAGCCCACTTGAACTTATATTAATATGTTCCTAGGGTTTGAGAAAAGACATGGATTTTCATTATTATTCTTGCTAGCACGAGAAAAGAAACCCTAGCCGTCATTCTTGTTCTCTGTGTGGATCACCATTGGAGGCTGGACATTTGGACGGCTTGATTGCAGATCGTGATCGTTGGAGTTCAAGAAAAAGCAAAGGAGTTTGCAGAATTTATCAAAGGTATAATTCCTATCACAGTTTCTATCTAAATACAATGTAGATCCTTGGTGAAAATTGAAAATTGTTTATTTTCCGCTGCGCATGATTAAGTAAATTCCCAACAATTTCATGGTGCTCCAAACTTATGTTGCTGCACTTTCCAACTAATTCATGATGATGGAGTACAAAAATCTAATATCGGAGTCTGAACGGTCTAGAGGGAAACAATAAGTGCAAAGAGATTAAACCTTCAAGATTAATTGTGCCATTCAATTCTGTAATAGTGCAGTATTTTATACTGATTTCCATAAACGAAGATATAAACGTAAGTAGAAAAAAGGTTGTGAGTGAGCAAATATTCTCACATCTTTTTCCAAGGATGCCCTATGATTAGATATATAATCTGTCTTGATACTAAATGATTTTTCTTGAAGTGGGCTAGCTCTGGCATTATTTGTAGGAGCTGCCAAGCCCTGTAGATTCAAAGGTTAGTCAAATTCACCAATTAGCAATCACTTTCAATGCAATATGAAATTGCTGGTCTCTTCTGGTGTAAGAATTTACAATGCTTACATGTGATTGATTGAAGTCCTGTGTGCAGTGAGAATCTCCGACTCTTGTAAGATTTAAGTTTTTCTCAGAAGCACTGCAAACATGGTCAACAAAGACATCTTCTCATCTAGTAAATTAAGGCACCATAATGTAGCAATTCTAGAGAACTAATGAAATGGGAGAACATGGTAAGCAAACAGAAAAGTATAAAGTAAATTAACCTAACGCTGACTTCTTTACATGAGCAGTTTATGAACCACGTTTACATTCGAGTTTAAAGCCTCCAATTAATATAAATACTCCAAAACCTATAGCCCTTGAAAGATGATAAAGATGGACCATGCTCTATTTGGCATTGTAGCATTGTGGTTATGGAATTGAAATTCTCTAAAAATGAAATTCAAATTTCAACACACACATATCTAGTTCCAATTCTGACTCAATTCCATTCAACCTGAAGTAGTCTGTTTGATAAGTAAATTAACCTATATGTTTCTCAAAAGAAAGAAAATTGGGACTGACGGAATAGGGAATACCCTCTGGAAGAAATATTCATTCTTTGACTTCTCGATAGTTCTTTTGCATTAAGGTCAAAATAGGCAAAAATATAAAATATCAAAGCTTTGGACCAGAAAGACTTGGTATCACAGTAATCTCAGGGGATTTTTGGAATTCTTTATTTTCATTCAACATTTCAAAGTAATAATATGCTCCAAATACAAAAACACAACAAACTAAGCCTATTTTCAAGATAAATTTGGGGTTGGCTGCTAATTTGATCCAAATAAACATAAGAAATAGACATTAAAACAACCAAGCAAAACTAAAGAGCTACAGAAAGGGGAAAGATAATTGGCAAATGACAGAAGGATCCCGAACCCATTAGCACGAAAGATGGACCTCAAATATAAACTTAAAAATAAAAGCGTTCAAGATCAACCTTTTCGAACGCCTATGCTGGGCATAACCATGTGTAGATGCCAAAGAATTACCATTTGCTCTCTCCTTATCTTCTTCTACAATTGGAACATTCTTTTTTCTTACTCTCCTGGACATATTTAAAACTTTAATTGTATCACATTCTACTTGGATCAACTACATCGAAGAATAGGCATGCATTAGGATATATATACATTGACCATGGTTTTTGCTAAGTAATGAATACACCTGACAAATATTATGATGGCAAAGAACTAAAGGAATGAGTGCATGAACAAAAGAAGAATGAGATTCTCTTCTTAAATTGGGTGATATTATAGATTTTCATAAAGAAATTGACCACGAGGGGCTAGAAGAAAGAATGTGAAGAAGTTTACATTAAAGAAAAAATACAGAAGGCACTTGCCTCAAAAAGATGGGACCAGATTTAGTTGCCAAGAATTCAATTCGATTGCTTCAGCGTCGTTGAGAGCATTCAATGAGATCATTAACTTCACCAGCCTGCCAGTCTTCACACAGTTACACACTCTCTGCGTGTGTATATTAGTTGAACTCTTCCTCTTTATGAATTGTGGGCCACAGGTCTTAAGAGTATATTAATTCTAAAGAATTAAAATAAAATCACTTGCAATTTAGAACAATCACTTTCACTTTGAAAGTAATTCCTTCGCTTGAAGGCGGTTTGTAAAGAGAAGGTGTCCACGAACTCAAATACAATTCGATTGCCAGAGGCCCATTTTGTACAACAGTGTGACTCTACGCCCTCCCAAATTGCCCCTTCCGCAATGAGGATCTTCGGGATGACTACTAGTTTGCTAAGCCAAACCTTTCGCAAGCACAGAAGGATGAACAAATGATGATTAGTACTATGATACGGAAACATAAATTAAAAGTGTAAAATCGAACCAAAATGACTCAATCGAGTGTTATACGAGATTGAGCTCAGATTTTTGTCACGTCGAATGTTATCCATGGGAATGACCAATATATCGAGGGATAAATCTGCCCGAAAGCTACCAAGAATTTCGTCAAAGATATGAACTTCTCCAACTTGGTTACGTGTTCGTGCTTTCTCTCTTTTGTTATGCCAAGTTCAAATGAAAAGGTGAACAAATCTTATAATTATACTTATAGAGCCAAATAATCATTTGAATTTAAATTCAAATATTGTACCATGAAAAAGACATGACTAGTATGTATAATTGATCACAAGATTAAATTCAACCATTAAATTTAATATATGATCAATAATACACATTAACTAGCACAATCATTTCAAAGTGTTCAAGACAAATACTCATGTGTCAAGTGGATTAAAGTGATCCACTTCACAAATCTTCACATTGGATCACATATAATCCACCGTCAAATTCCCCGATTACAAGTGTTATCAATTAATGTGGTCTTATTTTATCATTATCGCTCACTCCAGCTTAGTACGTGTACAACCACACGTACTTTTGTTCCAACATCTGCAGTGTTATTATGAATTGCAATTTTAAGCAAAATAAAATCACCAGAAGGTATTTCTCCTTAATGAAGTGATACTTCACTTCAATATGCTTAGATACTTCATGATAAACATGATTTTTACACAATATCAATGAACTTCAACTATCAGTATAAATCATAACATTATCATTCAAGAATTTTAATTAATATAGAAGGCATTTCAGCCACGTGCATTCTTTTACATTTTTAGTTAATGCAACATATTCTGCTTCTATACTAGAGAGTGTAACTATAGATGGCAACTGTGATTTCTAAGTGATACAGTTATCACCTAAAGTGAAGAAGTATGAAGTGGTAGAATTACTCTAATCTATATCCCTCGTAAAGTTGGAATCTACATAGCATTTTTAGCTTTAACTTATCACTTCCCCTTTTANTTCCATTTTTTAAACACTAACCCCCTTTTTAAAGTTTCAATTAGGTATCTTAAGAGCCATTTAAGTGCAGTCTAATAAGGTTTACCTGGGTTTGACATAAATCTACTCAAGAAACTAACTGCATATGTAAGGTTCGGTCTCATGGTAATCATAGAATACATCACAGACCCAATGGCATTAGCGTAAGGAACATTACTCATTTCATGCAATTCTTCTTCAATTTTAGGGTCTTGTGCAAATGACAAATTCATGTGTGCAACTAATGCTACATTTACAGACTAAACAAATTTCATACAAAAATTTGGTTATCACTTTATCCAAATAAAACTCTTGATTAACAATCATCTTATTATCAACCATATTCATTTTAATAACCATGCCAAGAATTTTTCTTACCTTTCTCAAGTTTTTCATGTCAAATTCCAATTTTAACAGGTTTTTCATATTTATGATTTCAACAGAAAACGACACCCGAACGTCGAAGGGCAAGATCATCCAATTTTCACCATATCACCCGAAACTGAAAACGGACACCACCGTATGGTTGACCACGTCATCGGAAACATTCTACCTAAAGACGTCATCGCCAGAAGATTTCCCACGTGCCACCATCGTCACTGAGCGTAGGCTTCACGCACCGTCGCTGATCGCCACGCGCCGGACCACCAAGTGCGCTTCCGCTGCACGGTCCACCGATGGTCGCCGTTTATCCAAATGATGAGCGATTTCGTCGAAAAACATAAAAACAGGGGTGGCCAAAAAATTTTAAAACCGGGCAATTTCTGTCCCAGTTTCCTGCCTTCGATTCTACCTTTTTCAACCAGTTTTGGTCTATTTTTTTCACAGATTTCTCAACATCACAAGCTCTAATATAATTTATTGAGAAATCTTGATCCGACCTCAGTTTAATCAACCAAACAAACACCAACAGACAAGACTCGACCCACAACTTTTACACTACTTGGTTGTTTACTCACCCACAAATGGTACACTCGGTGGTAGTGATTTGCAAGCCATAAAGGTGAGAAGAAAAAGTGGAAGAATAGGCACAACAGAGGTGAATACAATGGCAGCCACAGATCTTTCTTCAAGCACAAAGCACACACTTTTCTCTCATTTGCACCATCACACACCCACGCACAACGGTTGCACTAATTAGGTCACTTCAATTGAGCCAAAATTCACTAAATGGGCTGCCATTTAAAGATGACAACTAACCGATAATAAATGAGCCACCATATATCACCATCCAACTAATAACCACAACTTGAGCCATCTACGAGTGTTGGATGAGCAACGTTAACTCAATTTAGTTGCTTCTAGTGGCCCCAAATTATTTTCGAGTCGAGTCATCACTAAGATATAGATATAAATTATCCAATATCGGTTTAACATCATCGTTCGGAATTTATTGGGTATCAAAACCCAACATTTGTGCTATGAAACAGACAGACTAATATGTGTAATTAACCACAAAATTAAATCCAACCATTGGATTTTGGTTGAATTTAATCTATGGTTCATAATACACATCAACTAGTACAATCATTTTAAAGTGTTCAAGGCAAATAATCATCTGTCAAGTGGATTAAAGTGATCCACCTCACAGATACAATAAATGTTTTCATTATTGCAATAGTAAATATAACAATTGATTGACCCATGTTTAGATGCCTATGATATAGAGTGAAAATAATCAAGTTATTCATGGGATGCTGCGATAATATCCAAATATTCTTCATGTGATACATGTATGAAGGATAATTCGCGTAATAATGATTTGAACGTATTATTGAACAGCTGAACAATCAATTATAAATACCAGAAGTGATTATGATGTTCCTGGTTTATGATGAAGGAGAACTTTTGACATGAAACGGATCATTTGTGTTCCTGGGCCGCTGGGCCCATTGTTGAAATAAATTGCATGTCGACACGTGGGGCTGCTTACAATTGGGAAATTTTAATGACAGTCTTTATGATTCTTGAAGAATCTAATGAATTTTTGCATAATTTTCAATGGACTTCTTATATTTAGAGGCTACGCACTTTTACTTTAGAAATAAATATTTATATATCAGATTTTTGTTATATATTTATTTATGTAATGTAATGTTACAATATTCTAAGCCGCTAGCTACTTGATCAAATGATCCGAACACACCATAATAATTTCTCATGTCAATAAAAATATCTTTTAATAGAATATAATTACAAATTAATATGTACAAACTTGGAGAAAGATATTAAATTAAACAAGCAACCAATATATAAATATTTAATTTCAAATTATTCTTTTTTATAAAATTTTAATCAAAAATTGATCTTTTTAATAGAAAAGTTGGAGGAAATGATGAAAAGAAGAGAGAAAAATCTTACAAGATTTTTTATTTACAAATTGATCATTTTTCATAGAGAAAAAAAAAGAATAAACGAATAAAGACAAATAATAATAATAATAATA
>CAIGRB010114043.1:8846-44880 GCA_903798255.1 Fraxinus quadrangulata
GGGGGGGGGGGGGTATGGTTTTACTGGTATGGCCTTTGCTTTCTAGCGTTGTGTACTTCGTGAATTTTTAGGTATCTTTGTGGCCATTTTCAAGTGAAACCCTTTTTATTTGCTTTGTTAAATCTGTGTATGGGTGTCTGCCTGTTTCTTTTAGGAAAATTGTACCTCCCTGATCTATAGACTTCATTACAACTTCACCCTTGATTTATAGACTTTACCATAACTTTAGTCTACAATTTAAAGACTTCCAACTGGATGCTCCTATGCGACCATGCTGTCCTTTTACCTTACCTTAATGGGCAGAAGCAAACTTCTTGATTGATTAACGCGAATGATTTGTAGTAGACACTTCGTAAAATCAAATCACTTTACGAGATGAGCTGATATATGAATAGTCCCTTTCGATTCACATAATTTGATTTGGGAACAATAGTTTGCGTATCTCGATAGAAGTCATTAGAGTCTAGCACAAAAATTTTGTGGTGCTGCGAGTCTAGCTGTAAATACTATTTATGAAACATTGTTTTTCTTTGCTTAATAGTATATTTTAACTGAAAATAACGGTACAAATGTATTTCTTTGCTTAATAAATATATTTAAATTGAAAATAAGGGTATAAATGTATTTCTAATAAAACATGTCATTTTAAAGGTTACAATGATGGAATTTGTCCCGCGAAGTGCAATGAATTAAAAAAAAAGTTTGAGATGATGATAATAAAAAAAGTAGTATGAGGATGGAGTTGCAACAAGGTGTATACCGTAACCAATGATGTAACTTTTGGAAAAGAAAAAGGTTATTAAAACATATAGAAGTCCAATTGCTCGATTTGTGGAAACATTTTGGAAAAAACAGAAAGGGAAATGTTTAATTTTTTTCTTAAAAAATTTGAGAAATGCATTAATGGAGGAAATGAACGCGCTTTTAATTCCATATTTTCCTCTATAATCGACATATTACGTTTCAAAGAAATGCATAAATATCAAAGTTAAATACACTTGAGTTGATTCACTTAATCACATTAAACACAATATAGAAAATGAAGGATTGAAATGAAAGATACTTAATAGTCAAGGGATTGAAGAGAAAAAAAAATCTTCTCTTCAAGATATGTTTATTCAGCGGTCTTCTTTCATTAATGATTTAGCAGACTCTTAAATCAGATCAGATCATCCAGAAGTAGTTCAATTTTTGCAGATCTTAATATAAAATGATCACTATTCTAATGGCATATGTAAAATATTATTTAAAAAGTCAACAATTAAAATTATATTTCAAAAAATTCTTTAAATTAAAATTTCAATTTAGAGATCGACTCTTTATAATTAAATACATTAAAAAAATTTCAATTTCAATTAAGAAAAATAATATAATAATTTAGAGGGAAGTTAATAAAAATAAAAAAATAAGAAAAAAAATAATAAATATTTTTTGGGAGTAATAAATTTAAGTGTTAAATATAAAAGGCGCGATTTTACCCTTTTTTATTTTATTTAATACTGTTTAGTGAGTCTAATTCACATTATCAAGATCATAAGCCCATGCCAAAACTCTCTTCTATTGGCATACCCCGATGAGTAGATTTAGAGCATATTTGACAGGATTTTTATTTTTTGTTTTCACTTTTCGTAGAGTTCATTGATTTTTTCTCAAATCTCTTCTTGGATGAACTCAAATTAAGGAACATTTCCTTTTCAGGTGTCATTACATTGAATGCAAGGTTGGCATATTGGCTATGTTTGGCCATTGAAGCATTGAATACAAAGCCAAGAAAACAAACCAAGAAAATCAAAGAATTTTCGAGAATGGTCGAATTAGAAATACTCTCGTTATGAATTTGGAAGGCGATTTCAAAAAATTAACGTTAGTTCGTCCAATGTCATTTTTTGATTATTATTAACTACGCATCGAAATAAAATAATAAAAAACTCATGTAGTCGATCCAAATATAACGTTGTGTGATAACAATTAAATGAAATGTTGCTAGGTCACCGCTGGGATATTATTGAGACTTGACCACCCTACCCTACCCCACCCCACCTACAGAACCCCCCACATGGCTTTAATTACAGCAATATAATATTAAAACTTTTAATGTTATTCTGCTAAACATGACAGCGCAGTGTACAGTACTTTTGTTTGTTTTGAGGTTTTCGATGAAATTTTGGCGCAATAATTTTATTTGATTTTATTGGGTGTAGAGTTGAAGAAGAACAAGGATACACTTACAGTTTCCCTTTTACAAAAACTAACAAGAAATTGGAACTTTTAGAGTGAAATCATTGCTTTGCTTTTCAATTTTTGTAGTAAGAAGAATATGCAGCTTTCTACTTTCTTTCATCCTTTTTTGAGGTTGACAAGAGAGATTTGTTTGGATCATGTTACGGTGCATTACTCTTCACACAAGAGTCAAGTGACGCGTTGTCCCTGTGTGAATGATTATGCGAAGGGTAATGTACCTCTAGCATAATTCTATTTATTTAGTATAATGCTATTTTGTATGTTCCATTCCCATTTTTTTTCTAAAATACATTTTCTTTTTTCTTTTCAATCACATAATCTTTAATAAAATAATATTGCACACAAAGTCAAAAAAAATTTTATATTTTTTAACAGTATATTTTCCATCAATTTACTATTCCAAAATGCATTTTACCTTTAAAAAAAGGGGTGGAACCTTAATTGTTGCATTACAATGTCTTGCAAATTTGGAAAAAGCCACTCATCCAGGCCCAAAAAAGTAAACAAGGAGACATGGTGATGTGTAGGAAAATGATGGGGTGTTTTGTGTGTGTTTTTTTTTAAACTATCCCATCCGACGTCGACACGTGTCCTCACTGGATTTGAGCATGTTCCTATAACATTTCTCTGCAATTTTGTAATGGATGATTTAGGCAAAAATGTTCGTTATGGTCATTTGTACTTTTGTGCTCAAATCAATTTTTCGGACAATGAGATCTCCAACTTTTCGAAAATAGGTAGCGTTCGTCCAACAAGATCCCCTTGTAAACATCTACATTGACCCGGGGGGATTTCTCCTCCCTCGATTCTCCACCGCCAAGATCGGGGGTATTTCTCCCCTCATGGTTTTTGGTGAACCAAAGGGAGAAACATCCCCAGTTTGCGTAGAACCATTTCTCCCTCATTTGATTTTTTGCCAACTAGGAGGGATGGAGAATTTCGTGGATGTGATGGCGACGACTATATGGGGGTAAAAAGAAGATGATGATTTTCTTCCTTTTTATAATTCTTTTTTTATTTATATTTTTTGTATTTTCCATTTTCTTTTACATATTAATTAAAATAAGGGAATGCCATTTTTGCCCTTTCCAATATTCGAACGTACAGTTCGACTAGGTTGACTAACGAAATATTTGACGGAATCCATCAATTTGAATGAATATCAGTATAAAAGATTCCCAATCCTGAGCTTCGTTCATAAACATTGGTTGGGGAAGAAAGTGCAAACGACTCTAAAGGTTGGGGATGTTTGGCATAATTTCCCCATTTGTTATTTATTGGAACAAATAATTAATTTAACTTTGCTGCAGTTCAGTCCAACTCGTAAGCTCCTTAAATTGCTAGAAGTTGTAAAATGTGAATTAAAAATTCTTACTCAAACCAATTACACTTTCGTCCATTTGTTATTATAATAATAAAAAAAATTAACATAAATGAAAAAAGTGCGAGAAAATCGAAACTTTGAGGACGAAAATGTTGAAATTAGGACTTATTAATTTCAAATTGAGACTTGAGACCAGAAATTCTGAGCATCCCCAAATAATCTAAAATACAAATAGCATTCTAAGGAATTTGTGTACGAATTATTCAAGTATTAACTATTAATTCGTGCATGTATACCGATAGTGCTAGTCGGCAGGGTTCGATCTTTTCTTAATGAACTAAACTCATGAAAGCATCGGTACTAGTGATTTCAAAATGGGCAGGTGGCCAAAGCCCGTGACAATCCATTCCATTAAAAATCGAACCAAAATCAATACATCTCGATTTGGGTTGATTGACGAGTTGGCCTGTTAAAATAACAAGCAGTATTGGGTTTGATTGTCCAACACAATGACCCGTGATGGTGAGAACTAGCTCGCCCATTTTGATACCTCTAATCGATAACTCTCGCAGAGGTATAAAATAGATTACACCAGAGCCCCTAGCAAAAGTCCATCAAAAGGGCAAGTAGTTGATAAATAAATATTGAAAAGTGCATGCGCCTATCAACGAGATTTGACAGTCCAACCATCTTTACATTTCTACCCTGACATGAATTGTACTGAAATATGAACTCTCCAATCACGAAAGAGTATATACATTATGATTTGAGAAATGCTTCACAACAAAGCTTCTGATTAAACACTACTCCACACAGCCATATATTGGAACCAAGAACCAATTTCCAGACTACTGGTCGTGTACATTTATTAAGCAGCCCCGCCTTACACGCTCCTCTTGCTTCATTACTGCAGATTCGACTATCTAAATCGATAATAACAGCCGCCTCTCAAAGAAGGACGGGTTTTTTGTTCAATTGGCAAAGTTTCTTTGTGGTTGAAAACTACTTTTTCAAGCATCTGTTATCTACAATTATCCAAACAATTCTTTTATTTTATGCAGGAAGAATTTGAACTTCAATTTCTGATGCTTCTTTCTTCTTCGCCTTCTCTACTTCAAGCAAGTAAATTCTCTCTGCTTCAGGAATTGCAGACATAATAGTCCCCAACTTAAAATTCAGTTCTTCAATCTTTTCCATAAGTCTGTCATTTGTAAACATGCCAATGAGGATACTTTGGATTGTACCCCAACTTTCCATTAGTGGTAAAGCTATAATTACTGCTGAAGCCACTGTACCCCATGCAATTGCTATTACTGCCCAGAATGTGAAGTATCCCTTATTAAATTGTCCTGCATTGTCATCACAGAAGCATATCAGAAGCAAAAACTATAACGAAAGCCGTAACTTCTTTAAACTTGAATGCAGATTGTGGGATAGATCATATGTCGAATTACCTGCCGGAAGAGTCAGAAGAGGCCACAATATAACAATAACAATAGTAAAACCAACACCCCATTTGACAATCCATGCCTTTGCTCTGATCAGCTTTTCTTCTCTGAACTCTTCGGCTGGTAATTCAGTCTTTTCTTTCTCTACCACTGTTATCTGTTTAGTTGTTTCCCAGTCGTAATTTTGAGGCCACAGAAAACTGCATACTGCATGAACAGCTCCTCCAGTGAGTATAGAAACTAGGTTTCCAGCAAGCATTGGAGCATTTCTTCCAGTCGTATCAAGATTTACCCTTCCATACTCAACTTTAGTAACCGTCAACCATGTAATGATTCCAAGAAAGCAACCGATAATCGCCCCAAGAATGGCACCAAGTGCATTTGCTTTTCTCCATAGAAGCATAAAGGCTATGGGAATAACTGCCGAGCCAATGAAAACTCCCGTAGCTAAATACATCCAACCAAGGGAAACCCCTGCCTTGTTCAAGATCACAGCTAAAATTCCCATGAGGCATCCGAAAGCCAATACAACACCCCTCGACACTTTCAGAATTTGTTTTCCACTTGCTTCTGGATTTATATATGTACGGTATATGTCATATGTACATAGTGAGGAAACAGCAATCAGCTCAGAAGAACCCGCAGATGTTACGGCCCTGATTATTATATGTAAATCGTTTTAGAAAGACGGGTGAAAAAAAAAATGTATAGAATTTTCAGGAATATCAACTTTAGCTTACATAAAAAGCATAGTGAGGAGAAGAACAGATCCTCCTTTTCCCATCAAAGCAATAGCTGTGGCAGGAGGAACAAGTCCGTGGCTCGCTTCACTCGCAGTTATCGGTAGATCAAGGGCTAGTGCTCCAAGACCAAGTGATGTTGCCAAAGAAAATGGCACTGCAAACCATACCAATCCACCCAACAGATAACCCTTATGCGTTGATGATGGTCTTGCAGCAATGGCACTTACCCAATATCCCTGTAGTTCCAATCTATCCATGGTCAAAATGGCATTTCATAATTGTAATGAAAAACTGAAATTGTAAATAAACCGGCATAAACATACATTGTCTACGAAAACTGTACCGAAATTGCCTACAATATTGATAATCCCGAAGATCAGTCCTCCCGAACTCAGCATTGTTATGTATGATCCTTTGTAGTTTCCACTAACCGGACCACACGATTGCCCAACATGAGAAATTGGCTCTATACAACTACGAGACTTGCTTGAGACCTCAAGCAAGCGTCTATATACAATGCTTGGGCTGCCAAGCTCACTGCTTGCAATGTAAACTAGGTACACGAAGATGACCAAAACAACGTGCACTGTAATTTAAAAAAGAAAACTTTAGTAAAAGGTCTAGAGACAAAATAAGAAGATTTTTACGAATATATGAACGAAAGAAGGATCAATCTCATGCACCTATTACAGAATGTATGTAACTTGCCAAGAAGGTGGCTTTTAGCCCCCCTGCTAGTGTGTAGACAATTACCCCTAAAGGTATAAGGAAACTTGCAGCATAAATATTCACTCCAGTGAGTGCATTCACCACAGCAGATCCACCAAGAAGCAGCATAGCCGTTACAATAATATTTGTCATGAAGCAGAAAGTAAGAAAGACGATATGAGCTGCAGTTCCCCATCTGATGAAAAAGAGATGCTAATAGATTTTAATTTGAGAGGAAATACATGAACGCTTGAGATTTCATTAGAAAATAACCGACCTTGCTTTCACAATTTCACAAACAGTATGAGCATGAGGAGCTTTTCTTTTGATCTCGATCGCCATTACACCAAACAAGAGTACCTAATCCTCAGAATTTGTAAAACTAATCACTATGATTTAAGAATAGAAGGGAAAATTTAGAGCGGGGAACTGATCTTAGACATGCCTGGATTGTAGCTCCACTTGCATACCAGAAAGGACCACTGATTCCATATTCCCAGGCAACATTTGAACTTTGTAAAATTGTGGCAGCCCAGGTCCACTGTAAAACTCAAATGATTGAAAAATGTACAAAACATTTTCAAGTCTAGGTTGAAAGGAATATGAACATGGTACCTGCGACACAATCACACTAGCAATGAGTCCTGTTTTAACATTTCTGCCCGCTGTATTAAACCATTCTGAAGTGTGGCGGGAACCAACATATCGCTTTTCCAGCCATACCTAGACATGTTTAGAGCACAAACTGTAAATCACTGGAGATGCCATCAGCAATAAATGGTAAAATTTAGGAGTTCAGGCTCTAGAGGTTAGTCCCATTCCGAGTAGGTACCAAGTATAAATGGGTAAGTACACGATCTTCAGGTTCAAAATCCCCCAAGTCCTCAAAACTAGTGTGGGAGAATGGGAAAAACATTTTGCTGACAACATACTCGACTCCAATCGATGAACCCCGGTAATAAAAGCTTAAACTGTTAGAAGATCAAATTTGTCTTTAACACATCCCTTTATGTGCAAGTCGTCATGAGTTTCACCACAATTTTATAAATAGGTGATGGTGAAACTGTAACACAAGACCTTTGTCTCGTATTGTTCAACCACCCCATCTTAAAGTTAAATTGTTAGAAAGCAGAAAAATCATTTTGGTAAACTTCGTGATTCTCTAAGAGACACTTTTACACTCCATACACAAAGGGGTTTCACTTTTACTGAGTAGATTCTTAAAAATTAAATAAGTAAAACTGAATAGTAAACACAAATTCATCAGGGAATCATCAAATACTAATAGAATATGACATTTGAAACTCTTCATGATTAATAAGTTCAGTAATGCAATAAGTTAATTTAACCATACCCCAAATTTTAAAACTTCTAATTTAGATATGGGATAGGGTAAAAATACCAGGAAAGAGGTAAAAACTGCAAAGAATGCTCCAAATCCAAGAATCACAGAATACCCAACACCTTGATTGAGCACTGGTTGCCCTCCAAAGAAACTGCTTTGCCTCACACAATTGCTTCCACCTGCAGATGAATCATAATATTTTGCTGAGAATTCGAATGGTGGGCAGTTTGTGAGAGAAGAAGCCATGGATATTTGCTAAAATTTCTCTCCGCCAACTGTTTATGTGCTAATGGGAAGTCAAACTATGCAGACATTTCAAAATGATTGATTGATACTGAAGGAATCTCTTGGATGGCTGAGCTTGTTTTATCATTCACTCTCATTTTATTTGAATTTTCTATTCAGCAGCAAAAACTTTTTTGCTTGGATTCTTCCACAGTTTCAATGATCCAATTTGAACTAATAAAAAAAAAAAATTCTTTTTTCAACTGAGTATACTGTAGATGGACATTTTTACGTCATTACGTTAATCACCGTTATAGATGTTACAGTCGAACTAGGGTACCCAGAATGTTTATAAACTTAAGTAGTTGACTTTTAAGGATAATGTTGAATTCAAAATCAATTGTTTCGTACCTGTTTGTTTTCCATTTTTATAATAAAAATGTATTTTGAAATAACAAATTGTTGAAAAATATATGATTAGAAAATCAGAAAAATATTGAATTTACGTGTAATATTATTTTATTTAAGAATGTGTAATTAAAAAGAAGAGGAAAAAAAATATTTTGAAAAAAAAAAAATGGATACCAAACAAGGGCTAGAATTGTTACGTTGTGACTCAAATTTCATGTGATTTGGAAATTTGATTCATGGAGGAAGTTTAGGTAATTTTGCTTTGAAGTATGAATAGATAAGGAATCAAATTTTATTATAGATTGAGAGTTTGATTGGAAAATAGGCTTTGGGATAAAAGAAAATAAGGTGGAGAAAAAGTTGACGCTTTTTCACTAGCTAGATGCTTGGTTGGCGCTCGAGCATCGAGGAAAAAAATAGAGCAGGGAGCGGGCGCTGCTTGCAGCTCAAGCGGCGAAGCTATTGGCGAATTTAGGACTTCGAGTGAGCATGGGTGATCGTTGACTGTCGACCATTCATAGCGATAAATGAAAACAAATATCGTGAATTGAAATTACTTGTATCGTAGTTTGAATTGAAAATGTAGGTATACATTATCTATCAATCTAATAATATTTATCGAATAAGAATTTCAAGTTTGAAAAATTGTTCAAATTACTTTCTTTCTTGGTTCAATTTGTTAAAAAAAAAAAAGGAAGAAGAAGACTTTCATAGTTTTAAAGATGACAAAATTTTTATCGTTAAATGTGTGAAGAAAAATTGGTGTAAATGCTTATCCGAATTGCTAAATTTGCTTGCCGATTAAATAGTATCTAATGAAAACAAATAAAATTTTGGGTTTCAATAAATGTCATCTGTCAATTTAATTTTCTTCTTCGTTATTCTTTCACTCTTCAAAACATAATTATCATATCCAATCCAATAGTTGATCCGGACAAATTATCGGGTCATTGAGTCTGCGATTTAACCTCTGAGTCATTAAAATGTCAAATTTTAGTTTTTTTATATAAAAAAATTAAAACAGAGAGATAATATAAAAATTACTTTTCTAAAACTAAGCATATATATTTTAGTTCCATTGGAAGTGATCAAGATGCCAATTACTCTAAAAGAGAGCGCAAGTTTGAATCTCTATTATTGCATTATTTCTGATAACTAATCTTTTCATAATGATGAAAAATATTAAACTGAAACATAAAGGAATGATCTTGTAGAGAGTCGAACTTAAAACATCAAATTACAAAACCAGTGCTCCAACCAATTGAACTACTAAATGAAATTATGGATATATATAACAAAAACATATTATATTGACATGAAACATAAATAAAAATTAATACCGACAGATCCAGCACGAACGGTCGTCGGAGATCGTTGGCACTATGCAGGCGCTCGTGCAGCGATGATGGGAAGGATTTACTTCCTAGTTGATTTTGGCCGCAGTTTTTTACGCTCTACTTCATCCATAACTTCAAGATTTGACTTCTATGTATACCCTACGTGATGTAGGTTCTTCAAACGCTCAATATAACAATTGAATTATTGTTGTATAGATTAGAAACTTGAGAAAATTATTTAGACTTGAATTGAGAGTATCAAATCTTGTAAACACAATTTCAATTTCTTGGTATATGAAATTTCCTTTCTCTTTCATATAAATCTTATGTTTTTTGTGATCCATTATTTTTCATATTGATCTTATTTTCTTGTCTTTATTATTTGATCTGATTCTTATCAAATTAGTATCAGAGCGATTCTGGTAACAAAAATCAATCCCATTTTCAAACTCGTATTCACGTTATTCCATTTTTCTAGTGGGCCGACTCCATTTCTCGAGAAGGGATTTATATATGACTATTAGAAACACTTCATTAGATTCGTCCTTTAAACTTGCTTTTAAAAAGAGGGGGATCATTGTGTTTATAATTCACTAGAAATGTCTTTTTTTTTTAATTTTTACAAGCAATACTTTACATTTCAACCATTTCATTTGGATTTAATACGCATTATTGCATGCAAATACATTACATATTTTTGTAAAAGATGTTGACGAAACAAGCAACAAATTTATGGTGCGACTTTAGCGTGGAGAAGACAGGACTTGGATTCAATGGAAGCTCAATTAAATTAAAAAAATATATATCAAACAAAAAATTTGTATTATAAATAAGAAGTAAAATAAAAAAAGTCATAATTTTATTATTATTATTATTATTTTATTTTTATTTTTTACAAAATTTTAGTGAGGCCGAGGAATCCACTGATCCAACCTTCTTCTAGCTATGTCAACGAGTCGAGTCAAGTCAAGTTCGAGCCCAAAAAAAAAGAGCTCGAACTTTTTTGAGCCCGAGCTGATCCGAGTAAAGCCAGTTAAAAAAAAAAAAGAGATTCGGCCTGAGCCTTAAAGGGCCGAGCCGGGATTTGAAAAAAAAAAATTAAAAGCTGAGACGGTTCGCGGGATCCAGAGTTCGAGCCGTCCGAATAGACGAATTTTTTTACCATCTCTACCTTCTTCCGTCACTGGACTTTGGAATTAATATAACCAGTAATATTTGAACGAGTACAAAGTGGTAGCTGGCGTATTATATTGACTTCTGTATATTCCAAGTCAATGCTCTACAATTCATGTATAGTCATTTCATCATAATGTTTACAAAGTGGTAGCTGGCGTATTACAAGACTTGAAATTTATTTCGAGTCTATAAGAATATTCGATTCATTACCTTTAACAACAGAATTTCAAATTCGATAAGTAGTCATGTCCTAAATTTTGTCATATGATAGATTTTCAGCGTGGGTGGAAGATTGTGCTGCTTAACATATTTTACATAACTGCTTATTTTTTTCATTTTTTTTAACTTCTTTAAAGCAAAGCGAAAGAAAAGAAGTTGTCGACACAATCATTTACTCGTAGAATAGAGATTTTGAATTAAATCATGTGTTAAGTTAAAATTATATTTGGCAATTTCTAAATTTGTAATTGACAATTTCCTCAGTGAAAATCAAGTCATAATTGAATTGTTTTAGAAATTTATTCAGTTGTAATTAAAGTCAAAATATGAGTTATTAAATTCTAATTAAAGTCAAAAGAATTGGGTTGGTAGTATAGTCCTTGAATGAGTTCAAGAAAACCACATATAATCATTGGAATGTCTTTAGAAGTCCAAAAAGTATCAAAAAGCCGAACAAGTTTTGCTCCAAATTCTCGATCGCAACTTGCAGCGCATTTTTCACATAGAAAATATTGGAATTTGGATAAGGATATTTAGAATAATTGTATCAATTTGAGTTAGTTTTTCAAAGCATTTTGAATCACCTCAATCGAATATTTAGACAGAAAATTATGATAAAAATATTGACGACTGCTCAGATGCCGCTTGCCTGTCACTAGCCAGCGCTCGAGCGACAAGTCAACATTTAGGATTCTATTTTACTTCAAACACTTGGTTTTTCAATTACTTATCATCTCAAACACTTTTCCCCATATATACCACCTATAAATGTCCAAAAGTGTATTGAATCATATTTTTCATAGATATCATTCCTTTGAAAATTCAAAACACGTTCATTAATTCAAAGATTCAACCACCATATTATTTGAGCTATAATTTCATCCAAACTTTGATTTGTTGATCTAGCTGTATTGTTTCATATTAAATCACAAATCAAAATACACAAGATTTTTTAATCAAACACCAACTCACGAATCTACCGAAAATAAATCGATACTAGGGATCGGAAGCTATTGCGGAAGCACAAATTCCGGAGGATTAAGGTGAGATACTAGGAGTCGGGAGTACCTAGTCCAGGAAGGATAAGGCATAAACCAGGAATTATGATTTGTTTTGAAGGAGCACACCATCAACGGAGACGATAAGAATTGAGTTCAGAAGTTCTACGAAGTGGACGAGTCTGGATCGTACTGTAAGTTTACTTTGATTTATAGTGGATTACTGACTGAAAAAGTGTCTAGAGTTTTTATCCAGTTGGAGTTTCTTTGTGATCATCTTTGGTGTTCTTTATTACTTTAATTATTGATTGTGATATTCAAGCTTAGGATTAATTGAATTGTTCGATCTAATCATTTAGAAACAATTAAAAAGTGACTTATTACTTTTAATTGTGTAATTCTGCAAGTTGATCTAAATAATTTAAAACTTTCAAGTGGTATCAGAGTTTAATAGAAATCTTTAACCCAAAATTTTGTCTAAATAAGTCAATCAGTTTTTGATTGAGTTGATGACTCAATTGACTAAGATTATATTTTCTTCTAAAAAAATTTGGATAAAAAAGAGTAAATTTACAGGTCAAAACTTCATGATAAGAGTGTTTTTGTGCCTCATTGAGTAGGTAGTTAGGTATATGCATCTGCATTATTCATAGTGTCTACATATACATACATGCACTTTAAACTTTTTCCTTGTTTGTTTTGTATTTTATTGAAAAATAAAAATAAAAAGAAGGAAGAAAAATATTTTCTATATTTTTTGGACATATTTTATTGCTATCAAGTATTAGTTAGGTCCATTATTGGTAAATTAAATTTTCATTAATTTGTTTAGAACTTGTTTGGAGTACTTGACATAGGTTACTATATGTATCTTATGCACTGCACATATTAGACTCTTGTGAGTAATTTTGACCACATGTGAGATGATGGTACATATTTTTATTTTTCTACTCATTCCTTTATGTGTTTAACATGATTATTACTTGTCTTTCCTTTGTTATTCGTAACAAAAAGGGGGAGAGATGTTTCTGTATTTTAGAGAGTTGATTATATGAGTTAGGGGAAGAATTTTAAATTTTTTTATTGATAAATGACTTAGTTTTGTGTTTTTGTCTATATTGATATAAAATTATATGATTTATTTCTAAATTTATAATTCACATGATATTGCATGTTTGGGTATTACACGTGTTTTATTATGTATTTTATTTAAGTAGTTATATAATTTTGGTTTTGTTAGTTTCTTACTTTTACGTGGTATTGTGATTTTCATATGTTTCAGAAAGTAGTTGACCGAGTATTTGACCAAGTATTGAAGAAAGTTGTGGAAATTTAATTTTAGGTAGTTTTTGACTTATTGACTTTGAAATAAATATGATTTTTCACGAAATGTCAAAAGAGGATATTGTTAAGTCCAAATTATAATTGACAATTTCTAAATTTGTAATTAATAATTTCCTTAGTCAAAATCAAGTTCTAGTTGAATTGTATTAGAAGTTTATCGAATTATAATTAAAATTAAAATAGAAGTTATTGAATCCTATTTAAAGCAAAAAGAGTTGTGTTGTTAGTATAGTCATTGAAGGAATCCAAGAAAATAATATATGATCATTGGAATACATTTAGAAATTTAAAGAGCGTCGAAAAGCCACACAAGTTATGCTCTAAATTTTCGATTGCAACTTGCAACATATTATTTGAGCCATAATTTCATCCAAAATTTGATTTGTTGATTTAGCTATATTGTTTCATATTACTGATCAAACACACACAAGATTTTTTAATCAAATACCAACCCGACTATTCTACCGTAGATAAATCGATGACAAGGATCGGAATTTGTTACAAAAGCACAAAACCAAGAGTCGAGATCAAGCGTCGGAGTACGCAGTTCAGGAGATATAAGATATAAACCAGTAGTCGAGATTTGTTTTGAAGGAGCACCCCTCTAGTAGGATCAAGAGAGACTACATGAATTGAGATCAGAAGTTCCACAAAGTAGACGGGTGCGGAGCGTACTATAAGTTTACTTCAATTATAGTAGATTACTGACTGACAAAGTATCCGGAGTTTTTACCCAATTGAAGTTTCTCCGTGTCATCTTTGGTTCTTTATTGTTCTTTATTGCTTTAATTATTGATTATAGTATTCAAATTTAGAATAAATTAACTTGTTTGATCTAATCATCTAAAACAATTAAAAAATGACTTTTTGTTTTCAATTGTGTAATTCCGCATGTGAGTCTAAATAATTTAAAACTTTCATCATTGAACTGTGTCTATATATTCTTGGGTCGAGATGGTTTCTTCGCATGATAGGATGAGGATGAGGAAAGAACACTCTCGTGCTTAAAAGAACATTTTACCAATTACACATCTACAACACAAGATGAACTTCCAAATTCCTATTTCTAACGCTAGTAAAATTTGTTGAATCTTTAACAATTAAAGCAATTATCTATGTAATAGTGCTAATGCATTGATAAGTGTATTTTACATTTATTTGTTCTATTAAACTTAATTTATATTTGTAAATTTAAACGAATTCTTAATTAATTTAGTGAACATATTATTATTGTAGGTAAAATCCGAATTGGAGGTATTTAGAGCCAAAAATGAGGATTTTGAGTTAAATTAGAGATGGTTTAGAGCAATTGAAGACTAGTCAGATCGTATGCAATTGATAAGAAACATTAAAAGAGAAATTGTAGGGAAGTTAAAAGTTTCGGGAGTGAAGTGAAAGCTCAAGAATAACTAACCAAAAGGGGGTGAATTGATTTTTAAAACTTTTTCAAATAATTAATCTAAATTCAAGCAAGTAAAAACGAAATAGATTAATTTAAACTGCAAGCACAAATATAAAAGCGATAAGTAAAAAAGATAGATGATGCAAACGATATTTTTATGAAGGTTCGATTTCAAACTTGTTCTACAAGATCTTTTCCACTATCGTGATTGACTTATGGTGCAATCTAACATTTTACAACGCTTCTGGTGACTTACAAACAAGGAGCAACGATCCTTATACAAAATTGAGGTTTACAGGATCTCAACATAACCCACACTATTGAACTTTACGGAACCTCAATATGACCCACACTATTGAGATTTACGGGACCTCATATGACCACAATTCAAAATGTGTTTACAAGTGAAATCTCTCTTCTTAATGAATAATAGATTTAAAGTTGAGAACAAGAAGAGAAGAAGGCAAATACTTCGATAGATGACAATAAATATGGCTCAAGTATTGGATTTAAAAACTTTGATAAAAATTGATTTTTTAAATTTAGAATGATCAAAAGTTTTTCAAATATAAATTAAGTTATGAGGAGGAATAAATAATGAAGATAAATGATTTATCTTAATAAATGCTCAGTATTTACAGGCGAAAAATGTCAAAAACTCTGCCTAACCAGACGATTCCTATCAGACGGTCAAACAACCATTTTATCAGAAAATCAGAACAATTGAATTTTTGACCATTGGAGCACAACCACCATACCGGACGTCTGGTACGACAGATTTATGCCGAAACGTCATCGTTTTAATTTCTAACAAATGTAAGTATTCGAGGGACGTTTTGAAAATATTTTTCAAGGTAAGTGATATTTTTAAAATATGAGTTTTGAGATTTTTACTTTTTAAAAAATAATCTTTATGCAAACATTTTTGTATCGTGATTTTTCGATTTTAAAATCAAAACTTGAGCTCGTCTCGATTCATTGCCAAGTATTAAAATATTTTACCTTTACATATGATTGTACAATATCTAATCGTTTTGACTTTATCATTCTTTTGACTTGTATCTTGATTTGTGTCTTTTGCGAATCTTTAAGTTTCAATTCGATCGTCACATGCAAATCGCTATCGTTTCGAATGATTTGACTTGAATGCTTAACTTTCACTTTGTTCTTCATTTCGAGTCCAATTTATAATGTGTTGATTTTGTCAATGGTTGATTGATTTCAACGTTGAACTATCATCACTCAAAATTAATTGTTGAAAATAATATTGACTTGTTTGTTATAATCAAAACATTAATATTGTAATCAACCATAGGTCAACATGAAGAAAGTTTGATGATTGATTTGCACACTTTTTGAAACTTGAAAGGGAGCAATTTCAGATGATTACAGAGTTTCAGAGACCAACATTGAAACATTCGGAAGTTGTGAGATCAACATTGACAAATTGAAGCAAAAAATATCTAAATTGGCTAAAAAAACTTGTAGTAGGGACCAAAATGTAAAAAGTTATTAGTTACATGGATGACCACAATTTGCAAACCATTGTCCCAAAATTTCTTCTTTGCCACGGTTAGACCATGTTTTTCTTTCAGCAATAAATTTATATTAAAAAAAAAAAATTGTTGCGGGCTTTTCGTGGTAACCTATATATAAATACCTTTTTACGTTAAATTAAGCAGCGCTCCACCAGGGGGATCTGCCTGCACTGGGCTTTGGGCAGCCCCAATTTTTTCTTAAAAAAAAAAAAAGTGGGCCAATCATTTGGCCCAAAATCTATGATAGAGGCTCTGGCCCTGCAAACTTCAATCCATTCCATTGTACCTGCACGGTTGCACCAACAGAGAAGAGAATACGTTGTAGCCTATAGTCCTATACGCATCGCACGTCCCTCTGACTCTGAATCCAAGCCGTGTCGCTAAACTCGCCAGAGCCTAGACTTGCCTTGTCACCTGCCTGAACTACAAAACCAGGTCCAGGCAATGCTATTGGATTTCAATTCCTATGAGGTAATATTATTGTACTTTGATGCAGATTTCATTTGATGGTTGATTTATATTTAATGGAGGGATGAAATTTGTTTGTGGAGCTAAATTTTGATTGGTGAAACTAAAATTAAAATTCAGTGGAGAATGTATTGAGAACTTTGTTCTTTTCTTGATTGAAACTGAAACTGCATCTTAAATTTCAAGGTGAAGTTAATGGATGATTGAACTTCATTCAATATCAAATTCAAATTCAAAAATTGTAGTTTTGCTGAAGTTGAAGGGCCTTATTGCTTGAAGGCCTCTTTATGTAGTTTTGCTGACTGATTTGATGATTGTAGCTGCTCGACTGGCACTCTTTGTGCAACGAGTTTCTGAGAAGGTGGAACAAGATACGGAACAAAGATTTCAGGAAGACGGGCATAATTGGAGCATCGTCTAAAAGTTGTGATCTTCTTCGAGAAAAACAATCAGATTTTATTGTTGATGCATTGGAGAAAGGTGATGTTTTAAGTGGACAGGGCCATAATCAAGAAACCACTCTTCAGCGTTCAGGTGATACTCGTTGGGGATCACATTATAATTCTTTTGGTTAGCTTGATTAGCATGTTTACGGCGATTATTGATGTACTTGAAATAATTGTTGAAGATAGATCAAGTACTTGTAATAAAAAAAGTGATGCATTCAATTTATTGGAGTCAATACAATCGTTTGATTTTATATTTAATCTACATTTAAATGAGAAGTATCTTGGAGATTTCAAATGATTTGTCAAAGGTATTACAAAGGAAAGCTCAGGACATTGTCAATGCAATGGACATGATGAAATTTTGCAAAAAGAGGCTCCAACTTATGAGAGATGATGGGTGAAATTCTTTCTTGCAACATGTTTCTTCTTTTTGTGAGCATCAATATATTAATGTTCCAAATATGGATGCTATGTTTATGCGTTCTGCACATGGTGGTCGCCCTCATCGTAATCTACAAACGACTAACTTGCATCACTTTCTGGTAGATTTATTATATTCTGTCATAGATATGCAATTTCAAGAATTGAATAATCGTTTTTCGGAGGTAAATACTGAGTTACTCCTTGTGTAGCTTATCTGTGTCTACAAAATTTATTCTTTACTTTTGATAAAAGAAAGTTGATTCAACTTGCAAAGTTTTATCCACAAGATTTTTCAGAAGTAGGCCTCTTCACACTTGATGATCAACTTGATAATTACATTTTTTATGTCCTCTCTAGCAAAGAGTTTGAAAAATTAAATGGTCTCAGTGCTCTTACACAGAAGTTAGTTTTGACAAGTAAGAGCAGATCATATCGAATGGTTTACAAGCTTTTGACTTTAGCACTAATTCTGCTGGTTGCTACTGCTACGGAGATAGATTATTTTCTGCCATGAACATTGTGAATGATAGATTGCGCTATCGAATTAGAGATGAGTGGTTGAATGATAACCTTATTATTTATGTGGAGAAAGATATATTCTTAAATATATTCTTAAAGATTGATAATGATGCAATTGTACAAAGATATCAAACTATGAAAACTCGCAAAAAACAATTGTAAGGTATTTCATTTTAGTATAATGTTTGTGTTATAATTTTTTTTTAATTTTTACTAATACTGCCCGCACTAGATTAATTTCCTGTGTCCGCCCCTGCGTTCCACAATAGAGAATTAGATGAGAAAATACGAGGGAGAATAGGAACAAAGCTAGATTTTATGATTTTTTTAATAAAAAGAAGGCAATTTTTTTGTGCAAGATCTTTATTTTTTCCCTCTTTTCCTTCAAACTCGGTGATATACTACAAATCTTTCTTATATTTTCTTTTTCCAAGATGTATAACTAAATTTATAGTTCGAAAGATCGATATAACCTTTATTATGATTGTGAATTTTTGATATTCAATTGATGATTGTGTATTGTTTTTACTTTTATAATTCACACTTTAAATTATTTAATCACTAATTCTTTGATTTGTTAACGGTGATGAGTTGATAGATGATTTATTTGTTTACATCACGTAGTAAAAATTAGAATTTGAGTAGAAGGTAGAGATATATTTGCAATAGTTCTTAATTGAATTCTTTAGTGATTGAATATTGCTTACCTTGATTTAAATAGAGATATAGCAAGTACACTCAATTTAGTATAATCCGTTTGAATTCGAGAGTGATAAATTAATTAATTTAGAAGAATTCAACAAAATACACTTAATGAATTGTTATCGAATTTTGGTATTGAGATTAAATGGATGACTTATGTAAACTCGTGAATCGTAATACTTTTCATACATCAAATAAAACTTTACTATTGTCTAGCAGCATAGATTTTAATTGGTTTCTTATATTTATAAGTTTTAGGACAGTAATTAAAATCACTTTTAATTTATTTTATATGAATAGAAGTTAGAAATAATCAAATTAAGAATAATGTTATTCATAGTGAGCGAGTATCGTAATTATCTTATTTGACACAATAAGATGACATTTGTACACTTACTATTATACCACAATAATTTTTTGACACAGAATCGAACCCAAGGCATTAGCTCGACACCAAGAAATACTCACCACTTTACTACAAGGACAATATTTGTTAAACCTGGGCTTCTTTTACAAAATCTTCGAATTTATCCAATGCTCCCTCTAAAGTAGCAGGAAGATCTTGTTCAAATTTGGCTCTGAGAATTCCTGCCCGTTTACGAATCTCTTCGTCACTAATTACCTTCTCAATTCCTTTCAACAAATCCATTTTCACCATCTCCGGGGAACCACTGGGCAACGCCAGGGACCCAATTTTCAGATAATTAACCACCAGCTTCGCATTGTAAATCTGATCACCCCTAATCGGCCATGCCAGAATCGGAACGCCAAATCCAATCGCCTCCACAGTTGAATTCCATCCACAATGGGATAAAAATCCCCCAATTGATTTGTGGCTCAAAATCAGCAATTGGGGTGCCCAACCTTGAATTATCAATCCCCTTTCACCAATTTTATCATCCAATCCAAAAAACCCTTCACTTTTCTCTTCATTTTCAGATGAATTTAGACGATTTTGAATAACCCAAATGAATGGATTAGCAATTTCTTCCAATGCGCGTGCTAATTGTTTTAATTCTTCATTTGTAGGGCTCAATTCACTGCCAAATGCTACATATAGAACACTTCCTTGGGCTTTTGAATCCAACCATTTTTTCACTTGATCCTCGCTCTGATTAGTTAGGTGGTTAGGGTTTCTAATTTGGAGGTCGTGGATTAATGTATTGGACTTGATCGACGCCCAATATTTGTCGGGCAAGAGCGGGCCGACACCCCATACTGGTATTCCGATTTGATTCTCCAAGTAATTGATGAATGGATGCTCTAGACCATCACACGTGTTGAACATTAAGGCGATTGAGCCCTCTATTAATGGAACCCACGGCGGCTGATCTCCTGGTTTAGGTGGCCCACCTCCTCCGCCGGTGGATGTCCGTGGAGGCCGATTATGGTGGCGCGTGAGGTCCTGATATGCGATGTGCGTCTCTTCTGGTAAGCCGGGTATAGTATGAATCTGACCCGGATTATGTTTGTTTTCATTTGCGTTAGACTTCCACGCGCCCCATTCCATGGATGCTGCACACGCGCCAAAAGTAAATAAGCTGATAACCGGAATTTTGCGTTTCCAGAATATGTGTTTAGTCCAGCCCATTTGGAAGTCAATTATGGCACACATTGGGTGGGCCAAGTTTAGCCCATTGGACCTACCTGAGAGGTGGGCCTCAAGTTCCAAGCCCATTTGTTGTGGAGAAGTGTTGGATGTGGGTTGTCCTTTTATCGGGGCGGTGATTTCGATCGTTCCAACCAGGTGACGGTGGTCATCGAGGGCGGCCTTGTTTGCATAGTTCAATACAAGGAAACAAATGGCCAGAGCCAGAAGATGTAACAACAAAGACTTCTCCAATTGTTGTCATTTGCAGAACTATGTTCTCGAATTTTGTGGCCGAATTTTAGTGTGATAGAGGAAGAAGTTAGAGTAGAGAGAGGATATTCCTTGAGTGAGAGGTGCATAATGCAGTATTAGATGAATTGTGGAAAATGTTTGAATTGATAGTATCTCTATCTCAATTATTGAGGCTGGCAACTGAGATAGTTTGAAATTGGATTATGAGAGTCAAAATGTAGTGCCTGTCTGGGATTGCTTAAAAACTCGATAAAAAGTTCATGTCAATATCAACGATTAATTTTAATTACGAGTTTTATTGAACTCATAATTTTTATCAATTTTACAGGCATACTATTCATCATTTTTATCAATCAAATAACTTCTTTACTGAAGTAGACAACTGTACTTTTGCGAACCATCATTGTTAAGCGGTGGAGCGTGATACAATTCATTAAAATTAGTTCGTCGCTTTCGAAACTTAGCTCGATAGTAATAATGGACGAAGGGAACATAAACAAAATGTAAGTCCATGTTTGACAAACATTTTTTTTATATACTCATTTTCAATTACACATTTATACAATAAAATATTCTACACATAAATTCAAAAAATTTTCATACTTTTTAATTACACATTCTCCTAAAAATCACTATTCAAAACTCCATTTTCTACAGAAATAGTTGTCGAACAAGGGCTCAATAGAATGGCTATAGCTGTCTGAATCATGCTATATGTACAATATTTGTTGATAATGTTGATTGATATCATCTTACTTGGAATCATCATATCCATCTATTTAAAAATAAAATAAAATTATTTTCTACATCATAGGTTTAGATTTTGATAACACATGATTATCAATCATGTTTGTGCACTCAAAAACTCTTTTCGACTTTTCAAAAGTCATGTCAAACGGCACGTAGTGAAAATCTATTTATTTAAACTATTTTTATTTTTCACTCTATTTGTGTTAAAAAATAATAATAATAATAAAGCAATAGAAGACCAT
Organism: Fraxinus quadrangulata; assembly: GCA_903798255.1. Taxonomy (NCBI): domain Eukaryota; kingdom Viridiplantae; phylum Streptophyta; class Magnoliopsida; order Lamiales; family Oleaceae; genus Fraxinus; species Fraxinus quadrangulata. Next base: position 30,702 of record CAIGRB010114043.1, read on the forward strand.
CAAATTTTGCTGGCTTTCGTACATCGAGTATCTCTCTTAACATAAAATCAATTCAAATTTAAACTCAAAAGCCATCCTTAATTTTGGTAAGAATAGCTTCTTTCTATGAACTTTTGTTGGTTATTGTAAAGATTAAAATAGTAGAAGAAAAAAAGGTTGGAAAAAACTTACGAATAAGTCAAACAAAGAACTTTTCCCTACCAAATTCTATCTATACCTATCTGCTTCTTCCCCTTCCTTCTTTACTGGCAGTTTGGTTACAACAATTATTTTGAAAATACAATAATTCAACATTATTAGGCAATTTCTTTAGTAAATAAAAGTGGGACCAATCAACGGCATTTAAAATTCGAACGATAGCCCAACACAGTATTAACAAATTAATACAAATTCGTCACAAAATAAAAAACCCGAATTTTCAATCTTTTATTATTCAACTTAAGCTTTATTACATGTTGGATCGCATAATATCTTTGACAAAAATTGGATAAAAGAAAATAAAAGGAGACAAATAAAAAGGAAATAGGTAGGAAATATATTATGGTAGGCACACTTGGGTATGAATCACGTGACAAATTATATTGTCTAGAAAGTAGTCCAATTGACGTGACTCCCAAGTTTCTTGAACTTTTCCCGGTCAACTTCTATATGGTCAACTTCTATATGTTTTATTCAAAATTGTTATTTCATGCCTTATCTGCGTGCACTAGAAGCAAAAGGTTGGTTTCGTATTTTCATTTTTATTTCTCACAATAAGTAAATTGTAATTCGTTGGATACATGATATGTAAAATAGTGACGAGAAGTGCTATGCATTTTGGCCCTGTATGTATGGTTTTTTTTAATAGTGACGGAGTTAGGAATTAAGTTCGGTAAAAGCATAAATTAATTACAATTATTTTCCGAATAAAGTAATACGTAATTTTTGTTCTCTCTCTTTTTTAGTTTCTCGTGATTTAACAATCTAAGTCGTCTTAGTTGATTGGTGCATGACTGGGATGTTAAGTGGAGGGAGCAACTCGATGACAAAGCACGAAAAAGGAATTCAAGTGAAAATCTTAAAAATTCGAAATTTGGAATCCACCAAAATATTAAAAAAATAAACTCACGAATTTTATTAATTGAAAGATCATAAAAACCAATGAAATAACCCTTTATTGACATGAGTTTACATGAAAACCTAATTTTGTAGGACTAAAATTTAAAAAAAAATTCGAAATAAACTAAATAACAAAAATAGTGCTAAACCTTTAAAGAATAGCTTTCGAGTCCTAAATGAATTTGGATGGCTGAAATCCATCGTATTTCATAGTATAGCTATGTGTTTTACTCATCTTGTCGTCCTCTTTTCAAAATTGTATTATGGATCCAAATCGAAATTCGAATATTCTCTTTACACTATTACTTTTTCTCCATTTTGATCCAATTCTTCAATAATATGTTCTACACCACTCGTAGACTCGACTTGCATCCTAGAAGAGCTGCATGCATGAGCTAAGCCGAATTGAGAAGCAATTTTTTTTTCTTTTTTTGCGCGAGTCAAGTGAAGATCGATAGTAGATGAGTCGAGCGGCTCGATATTCTTCCCACGAGTTCTTTTGTAATAACTTATATTATTGTATTTACGTTTGGTCTTTTGGCCTTTTTAAACCCAATATATAGTATTTGTTTGGGATTAATTTTTTTTTTAAATTTATTTTCAATCATACAATTTTATAAAAAAATATAATACATGAATTTAATTTAATTTTTTATTTTTCAACTATACACCTTTAAAAAGTTATTTTTTCAACATACGTTTTCCTTCAAAATCTCATGGAGTCCAACACCGCGTATTATTACAAATCAAAATCTAACAATTATTCATCATGATATTTCCCCTGACTATGTCAACTTCAACTGGCCGAGACGTGTCAAAATTGGAGTCTTAATTTTGACTATATACCAATCATTAATCAATTCCACAGTCGAAGTTGACCAGCCTCCCAAAGTATTTGTATAGAATTTATGGTCTCTTTCAGAACTATTCAAAACACAAATATTTTTACAGCACTATATAAGATCATATCATCCTTTGGACATTCATACCAAACTCAAAGCTCAAAATACAAGTCTAATTTTGTCCAAATATTTTGTGTTTATTTCTCTCTATATTCAAATCCGAAATTCCGATGAGTCAACGTGCGATTATCGGGATGGGTTTTCGGCAACTACAGTCGAGGTTTTCATTGTATGGTAATTCGATGAATAATGCCTCCAAGAATTGTGGACCCGGAATCACTCACATTTTTGAGGCAAGGTACTATAGTAGTAACCTAGCTTCTAAAGGTACCAAAGAAGACAAGCCAGCACAAGTTGTGAAATTCGATTCCAACATTGAAAACGTGGATGATCAGAGTGGTAAGGCCGTCGTTAGCAGCTACTGGGGGGTGCCTCCGTCTAGGGTGACCAAGGAGGATGGCTCGCCCTGGCGATGGAATTGTTTTCGGGTACGTACCATGAAATTGTAATAATTTTGTCATTTGGTGTGATGAAATAGAATAGAAAACACAATTTATGGTCAATGTTTATGATCAGTTTTTGAATTTGCATTTTTTCAGCCATGGGAGACGTATAAAGCGGACACTTCAATTGATGTGACGAAGCACCACAAGGCAACAACGTTAATGGACAAATTCGCCTATTGGACTGTTCAATCTCTCAAATTCCCCACCTATTTGTTTTTTCAGGTTACCCACATTAAAACTTGTCGATCATGTCCATTCTTGATAATGTAATCTATAGAACATCTTAGATATTGTCAAACTACTTTTTATTCACTTATATTTCTAAATTTTCGACTCATAATTTCTTGTAGAGACGCCACATGTGCCATGCTATGCTGCTAGAGACCGTGGCAGCCGTCCCGGGCATGGTGGGCGGGATGCTCCTACACTTAAAGTCGCTCCGACGGTTCGAGCATAGCGGTGGCTGGATCAAAGCCCTTCTTGAAGAAGCAGAAAATGAGAGAATGCATCTAATGACATTCTTAGAATTATCCCAACCCAAATGGTACGAGAGAGCCATAGTATTTGCTGTCCAAGGTGTATTTGCAAATGCCTATTTCGTGTCCTATGTTGTCTCCCCAAAACTTGCTCATCGTATAGCAGGCTATCTTGAAGAAGAGGCGGTGAATTCATACACTGAATTTCTAATTGATTTGGAGAAGGGCCTTGTTGAAAATAGACCCGCTCCGGCAATCGCCATTGATTACTGGCAGTTGCCACCAGAATCAACTCTAAAAGATGTCGTCACGGTTATCAGGGCTGACGAGGCGCACCATCGTGACCTTAATCACTTTGCATCGGTAAGAAAATTTTCATTTTCCTATTGCTATTCGTCAAAGATATTTTTAAAACTTCGAACTTTTTAAAAGAGATAATTGATCAATATAGTACCAAAATCGATATAGTCTTTATTTATTAAGAGATGCTAACATGGGCACTGTAATTGCCGATTTGCCGGGGGCTGTGGCCCTGGTAAACTTTTTAGAAGAGATTACGGAAAACGATACTTAGTATCGGATGGATCAAATAAACAAACTTTTTCTAAGAATTAGAATGTGACAAAAATTTCTTTATATAATTATTAAAGTGAACGTTTGGTCTAAGTATTAAAAGGAATTTTGAACCGTATAATGTATAAAAAATTTTATTTTTTTATTAATATTCTATAATTCAGTTTAATTTTGTGATAAGGAATAATAATTTGTGAAATGAAAATGAAAACAAAAGCAATCACTTAATTTTTTAAAATTGACTTTAATTTCCTTTAATTTGCAGGACATTCAATGTGAAGGACACGAGCTGAAGGAATATCCTGCCCCGCTGGGATACCACTGAAGGACAAAAGGTTATTGAATAGAATATATGCATATTTTGAAAAGTAATTTCTGTAATATGTTAATACATTGTATTTATGTACTAAAATAATAATATTTTTCTTTTCTTAAAAATCATACCACAAGAATTTTATATTTTCTGCTTGTGATGCTTCGACCTTCGAATATAAAAGTATAATGCTATTAATATCGTTTAAAATTTTGCTAAAATATTAAGCACTGTTTGGTATAGATAAAATTCAAAATTTTAAATAAATTTTGATAAAAATTGATAAAATTTGTTATTGAAAATAAATTTGAAGGATATGAATTTGTAAATTGAGAGTCAAACAGGGGCTAAAGAACTAACTCTTAATTCAAATCAGAGTTCTAAAAAGTGTAAAGCGTGACAAAGTATGGAGGCAAAGCTTCGACCTAGACGTTAAAAAGCATAAAGAAAACGTTTTCCTATTTTTATATATTTTTAAATTTTTAAATCAATTTAATAATTAAAGGAAAAAAACATAAAAAAAGTATTGAAAAACGTTAAAAAGCGTAAAAAACACACCGGCTAGGCGCACCTATGCACAAAAAAAGCGCGAAGCGAGACATTTTGCTCCCGCTTCGCGCCTAGACACCGCTTTTTAGAACATCGATTCAAATAACTAACTATATAGTATTAACATATACACAAAATTGAAAGCTATAAATGTCGTGCAAAATATTTAAGAGGCTCCAAGTGCCAAATGTGACTTCCTAGTCATGAAAATCGAATCATTGACATCTAATCTACTGTTCTAGTAGCAAGTTGGTTCATGACTTTTGATGATGCCCTTTAGAGATAAATAACATTATTTGTTTAATGTTATTAATTACAGACACAATTTTCATAAGAAAAATGAAGAGGAAAAAAATATAATTTTAAAAATTGGGGCATCTACAATAAATTAGGAACCGTCTAACTCGTCTAATGCTTGGGCCGTCTCCGATATTAACTAAAATATCCAGATTAGACTAAGAACTTGTTTCCAAAATTGCCCTCGAGGCCTTGTTGACCAATTATGGTTCATGCATATTTTAGGTCAATTTTTTCAAATAAAATTCTATTTAACTTTTCATCTATATTCTTTAGATAAAACTACTTTGCCAGAAGGATTTGGCAGAAAAACTTGACATAATTGCATGTGATATTAGATGATTAAATAGAAGAGTTGACTGTATTTTAAACTGTCCAATGATAGAATGTCACGTGATAATATATCAAACTATATGTCAACATTGATATTCATGTAACATTATTCTTATTATTTATTTGCCGCACACTTAATTAATTGCATATCACTTTATGTTGTTTACGCTTATGTTTCAACTTAAAAATGGGTAGACACTAAATCTCTATTTGGTTCAACTAAAAAGCTATATTAAAATTTAAGTCAAAGTTAATAATTAATTTTAACTATAATTTTTATTAGATTCATAACTTTTCAATCACACATTTTATCAGTTTTTATCAAAATTTACTAAAAAAACTGATTTTTTTAATTTATTTTTATCTAAATCAAACATGTTCCAAATCAATTTCTTGGATTTGGACTAGAATTTACCGTGCTAGTTTGGTTTCACTCTATTCTTTTGTGCTTCTAAATAAATTGCAAAATATAACTATTATGTAAAATTTCGTGTTTCACTTTCTTCCGTTTTATATGACAAAACTATTGATTAATTATGTTAGAATGGTTGAATTCTTAAGTCAAAGACTCAAAAGAGTCTAATGTGAATTAGAGCTGAATAGAATTGGTCAGTTCAATCCAATCCTAATATGTATAGTGTTTTCGAATGAAAATGTCCACGGCTGACTTTGGGAAGAAAAAAACTATTCTTTTATAATCTTGTACAATAGAATTCTAATTTTTATGCCTATCCATTAATGGTTCAAGTTCAAAATATGGCCATTCTTGTCATTTCACATTTTTCTAGAATATACGATGCAATTAAAAAGGGTAAAATATAAATTATAAGGTATTACATATTGCAGAGTATTTTTATGGAAGTACATTGTCCAAAAACTTTCTTTCCAAGATTCTTGTGAACTTTGAATTTTGTTGACCTTGATTTTTGTCGAAATGACATGGTCAACAAATTTAGACTCTTCTCACATACACATAACTTCTTCCTATACATTTATACAAATCATTATAGCACGTGACCTTATCTCGTGATGGGAAAGGCAATCGTGAATACTTAGACAATCAAGTCAGTCAATGTATTAGTGAGTATTTGGGTGTGGGATATGTTAAAGATACGAGTCACTAAGTAAAAGGGATTTAGATCCGAGGGTGTATGTAAAGAGAGTAATGAGATCAAACTTATAGTTTGAGTGCGAAAAGTTGCATTACATTCAAATGCACAATGTGTGAACTTTTATAGTAGAAGAAGATGAATAATAACCTTTGGATAAAAATACACATGACCCCATCTAACGAACGATACACCTTGTCATAGGCGTCATTCAATCACCCTAGGCTTAGGAGCATTTAATATTCGACCTTTTGCAACCCTAGGCTTGACATAAACTTTGACTTGACGTTTTACCTTGTTAGAGTGTCTGTAGCAGTGAGTAGTCACATCAATCTAAGGAAGATCTTGTACCAAAGATCTCTAGCGGCATCTCATATAGCCTCATCTCGTCCATGAAAATTCGGCCCGCCTATGTGGTCAACCTCTCCATAGGTTTTAGTCTCTTCATGGAGGTTCGATAGACATTGCCACATGGACGAAATGACGAGGAGTGTGGGCTTGTGTTCGGTTACTAAGTGGCTACCACATGGTCATTCTTGGAACCTTGTTGGAAGAGGTGCACCAAATTTCTCTACAATTTTCATTGATCTTGTCCCTTATTTAATCTCTCAATAAAGAGTTAATACCCTAAATAGTTAACGAATTTCGTCAAAAGTTTATAGGAGGTCACCGAATTTCAAAAATACCATAAGTAGTCACTGAACTTTGTAAAAAATTTCTAGGAGGTCACTGAACTTCAAAACTTCTCTAAATTGTCACCGAATTTTGCCAAAACTTTCTAGGAGGTCATCAAACTTTGTAAATTGGGACCCCATACGTTAATGGTTCGGTGACCTTTTAGGAATTTTTTGCAAAGTTGAGTGACTATTTAGGGAAGTTTTGACAAAGTTCGATGATTATTTAGGGAAGTTTTAAAGTTTAGTGACCTCCTAGGAACGTTTTGCAAAGTTTAATAACTACTTACAGTATTTTTGAAGTTCGGTGACCTCCAATGAACTTTTGACAAAATTCAGTGACTATTTAGGATATTAACCCCCCAATAAACAATGATAAGATGACAAGAAGTACGGCGAGGATAGCATGAATGACGATGGGAAGCGTGGCTCACGTTATTTTTCTACAACCGCCTTGCCCATGGTGTAGCAAATGATGTGCATGAGGGTGTTCTTGGTGGCGCCACCACATTCTTCAATCTTCCATGGAAATCTTGCCAAGAATACTAAAAAGGTAGTGGTGGATTGGATGAGGTTACCGGTGGTTGGTACACGCAAGGCGAGCACTTTGGCCTTAGGTGAAGCAGCAGGAGGAAGAGAAGACAACTGGTGGTGCCACTGTCGTCGGTGGAGGAAATAATAACAAGGGAATTATAAGTTATTAGGGTGTTGAGCCTGCGAATATTACTAAAGAAGATGGCACTAAATGGAGGTGGAACTCCTTTAAGGTATGTACAAAAAAATAAAAATAAAAATAAAAACTAAGAACGTTTATAACATCAAACTCTTGTTTGATCCACATTATTTTCAAAATACATTTTTTTAATTTTTCTTTTCAATCACACATCCTTCAATAAAATAATATTACACGCAAACCCAAAACTTTTCATTTTTTTATACATATATTTTTCATCAATTTACCATTCTAAAATGCATTCTTAACAAAAAAAAAAAAATGAAGCTCAAACATGTGCTAGAACGTGAACATATTGAAAATGTATTTTTGTTTTATAAAATAATATTTGATTTGATTTTAAGCCCATGTTTAAGTCCCATTTTTGTATGAAAATGTATTTTGAAATAGTGATTTTTTAGAGAACATGTGGTTAAAAAAATAAGGAAAATTTTTAATTCACGTGTAAAACTATTTTATGGAAGTATGTGTAGTTAAAAACGAATTTTGAAAAATGAAAGTCAAATATAAGCTAAATAAGGTGGCATATTGGACCGTCATATATTCTTTCAGTTATGTTATTATTATTAAGTCTTGTTTGATTCAATTAAAAAAGTTGATTAAATTTTAAGTTAATATGAACAATTAATTTTAATTATATATTTTATAGGATTTACAATTAAAAAATCACACATTTTATCAAATTTTATTAAAATTTACTAAAATTTTGATTTTAATTTAAACCAAATAGGGGCTAAATGTTTTCAATTGTCGGGATCGAGTAACAATGAATCAAATTGGGTAACAGAATAGGATTCATAAATCGAACGGGGAAAAATATTTTTCATCAAGGGCGAACCTATTAAGGGTCCAGTGGGTGCAATTGCCCCCACTGGATTTCCAAATGCCCGGGGTTTTTGAAATTCAATTTTTCAATTCTTTTTTCACAATTTACTCTAGCCCATAATTTTTAGCCTAATCCCAACAAAGTTTTAAGTCTTTGACATTAATATTTTTTCAAGATGTAGCCCACATAATTCTCACTTAATCGTTCATACTTCCCTCCCTCTAATTGTTCCTAAACTCAATTCTCAAACTCCTGCGATTCCAATCACGATATTTTGAAAGAGGAATAGGTTGAAGAAGCAAAATTCTGTAATTCCCCTCTTTTTTGATAATATTATTTATGTTTTCATAGTTATTTTTTAAGGGTTGTACATGATCCGGTTCGATTCGATTCTCCTCAAAATCGAATCGAACCAAAATTTTCGGGTATTTAATAAATGGGACAGTCGGGTCCAAATATAATTATGGAACCGTTTGGATTAGGTTCCATACCATAATTAAATTTTTTAACATTTATAATAATACTACATAAATACAACTAATAATATGTTCATTCGTAGTTTTTACAAATTAACATAATTCAGTTTAAAAACATATAAATAACAAGTTGTTCAATAAGATTAATTCACCAATGTATGTAAATATCAAAAAGTAGATACTACTACTAAAACAAGTTGTCCAATAAAATTTGGCCACGTAGATGTAGATTTTCAATTTATTAAATTATATAGATACTAATACTAAAACATCGGGGTAGATTTTGGGCTAAGAATGAAATTAATAATTGGGCCAAAAAATTGAATTTAGAAATTGGGTTTGGCTAAGCTAACTAGGCATGGACTTGACTTGAGAGTTGAGCATTAATCACTAAATTAGTTAATTTACTAATTTGTTTAGAAAAAATTTTAAAAAAAATTAATTAATTCAATATAAAAAATTTTAAAAATTATTTGAATTCGGTTCTTATTCGATTTTTTGGTTACAGATCTAGAACCGAGAAGCAAATTGAATTGTCGGTTCTCGATTCAGATACCCGTTCAAGTATTTAATTTATGAAAAATCGGTCGATTCGGTTCAGTTTAGTTGGGGTCCGGTTCGATCCGATTCGATTCGTGAGTTTTGTCCAGCCCTAATTTATGTTCTTGGATAAGTCATAAATATTAAATGGGTTTTGCAATTTTGCTTGTTTTGATCTTGAATAAATGTTTTAATTTTGAGAAATCGTAAGGAACAGTTGTAAAAAAAAAAGGTATAACATTTTGAATATTATGATTATTGTCTAATTTGAAATTATTTTTAACGTGATTGTGTTTCACCCCGCTGAACCATAATATTGGGTACGCCCTTACTTTTCATTATCGTCATTTGTGAGTCCCATAAAATATACGATTAAAATTAATTATTAAATTTAATTTAAATTAAAATCTTAATTTTAATTCTCACGAAACATGACCTTAATCTAATTCCAATATGTATTATCTATATTCCAACTTCCGAGGCACCAATTTCACATAAAATATTAGCTAGATGCAGTCTAAAATGTTACACAAACCTGGTTTATCAGCTAGATGATGTATTGCAGTTTTATGGTTTCTTTAGAGGGTCTGACTATACAATAGTCGGACCTATTAATCGAGCAAAAGAAGATATTTGTCTGTTGTACTATTGTGTCCGTTATAGTACTACATATCAAACACATGCTTAATTACTTAAACCTATATCATAGAGGCGGTATGGATGTCTTGCAATGATACGGGAAACTCTGGCTGCACTGCAAGTTCATCGACACAATCTGAGCATAGTGGTGGTTGTATCAAAGCATTGTTAGCAGAAGCCGGAAATGAAATAATACACCTTATGACATTCATGGAAGTGTCCCAGCTTAGATGATACGAACGTGCTCTTGTATACCATTATGTAACTCTTTATAGATAAATAGCATTATTCATTTGGAAGAGGAGGCAATTAACTCATACATCGAGTTCTTGAAAGAGTTGGATAAGGGCCAAATGCGGATGGAGAGGGGGTGGGGTTGGGCTGGGCTGGGCTTTAGCACAGTCCTGCCTCAGCCCAGAAGCAAATTGGTTTGTTAATTAGCCCAAATTCTTGGTAAAAACAATGAAGTATAAAATTTTTAGCCCAATCCAAATATTAATTTTAGCCTAACTAACTTTATTCTCAATCCAAGTCCAATGTTCAATTATTCAAATTTAGTTTAAAACTCTACAATAATTACATATTTATTTTATTCATATTCATGATACACAAATAACTCGTTACTAAATTAAGTATTTTATTTCGCACACACATATATAATTAAGTTTAAAGAGTTTACTTATAATCAAATTAGCTTATCATATAACAAATAATTTTTATTGATAGTTTGACTAAACTTAAAAGTAATTAAATTTTTTTAATGTATTTTTTTATATATTACTTATTTATACTTGTGAGTTAAGAATTTATTTATTTCGACCATGAAACGGATGTTATTATCAAAATAAGTAATATGCTCTATATTTAATTTTATTAGTTAAAAATAATTTGTTAGAACTTTGTTATGAGTATCCCAAATATATTCTGACTCATATTATTATGAGTGTTATGTATTTAACGATTTAAATTCAATCTTGAGTGGTATAGAGCATCTTTTATGATATGAGTTCATTGAATAAAAATTAAATTTTAGCCCATCTTAACGTATTTTTCTGGCTCCGCCCCTGACAAGGGCACTATTGAGAATGTTCCTGCTCCGGCCATTGTCATCGACTACTAACTAGTCCCGCCGCCAAACTCAACTCTTTCGCGATGTATTCACGGTGGTTAGAGCAGACGAGGATCACCACCACGATGTTAAGCATTTTGCATCGGTATGCACATTAAACTATACGGTCTGATTATCTAAGCAATTTGGTTTAGATGCTTAAGGTGTACTTGTAATGATTGCAGGACATTCATTATCAGGGACATGAACTGAAGGAAGCCCCAGCCACAATTGGATATCACTGAATGATCTGAAGAACTCTTCCTAGAGAAGTATATGATACCAATATCTATAATCATGAATAAAATTCTAGTTTATAGACTAATATGATAACTTTTTCCATTTTTTAAGGTTAATATGTTGATGTTGTATCTTGAGTAACACAACCAAATGTATCTTGAGGTGCTGTGTTTGTTAAGGATTGAGGGAGTGCGGAAAAAATGGAAGTCCAAATCCTTTTGCTCAGTTTTCTTCTCTTCAGGATTCTGTGTTAGGATGTTTTTGTCCAAGAAACGACGCAAGTCCAATGGAATAGAAATGGTATCGAAAAATCTACAAGGGGAGGGCTGCAAAGAAGTGCCAAAAGAACATATTTTACGCAGTTCACATTGCTGGTTAATGTGATTAACGACTGCGAGGTCGTTCTCCCTTCTATATTTTGCCTAAACACCGATTTGAGGGCCCCGGTGAAAGAACAACCGTGGCAAATTTTGATGTTATGTTCGTGGGATCTTACTGACTTTGAGACTGCTAAGAGTTCTAAATCTTCTGCCCTCATCTGTTTCTGCTCAACCAAAATTCTAGTCCCAACCACCTTAGTGAAATTTGCACAACTCCCTTAATTTTTATATTTCCGTCAACAACTGATATATTTTAGCATGATATTTGGACAAAAGGCATTGACCAACCTAAAACCGTTTCATCAAATGCCAGATTCAGGAAGCATTCTAATGACTTAACCAACTGGTTCGTCGTACCGTCTTAATTAACCAACCGAATGACAAAGAAACACGTAAGCTAAACCTAGACAGACCTCGAAACAAGTTGAAGAAAATACTATTGAAAACCTTATTTGAAATGTGAAATTAGGCACAAAAATGCATACATGGACAATAGAATTGCTTTCTTGAATAGGAACCATCATTTACATTTTTCGTGATTCTTATTCCACTCCTTTTAAACTTATAAGTTACTTTTTTCCGTACTCAAAAGCTGCACGAAAGTTCCCTACAAACCTTAATAGCTCCCCTATACATTTTCTGATAGAATGTTACGTATAGAAGCATAGTTGACAATGTTGCTGCTCAAGATTTGTCGACGAAATGATATAAAACATAAATCAATATAGCCAGCACGAGGACTCCCCATTGTCGCCCTGCATCGGACATCACCCAATTTAGCACAAAAAACACAAGAACAAGCATGAATCCCCACCCGAGTTCCTCTCCGTCAGATTTAAAGAAACCCGAGCAAGAATTGGCGATATAAACTATCAAGATCAGCACGAGAGGGCCAAGAAGCATCGTAGTGACTGTGTACATGATCAGGATTAGTGCAAGAGGCACCACAATTGTATGGGTTGTACTTGTAGAGTAAATTGTGAGGAGTACAAGAAATGGTATGAATACAACAAATGTAAAGATTGCATTTTCTGCTTCAGAAATTATTGGGAGACTGACTTGGAAGTTGCCCTTAAGGAGGAGGCCTAATGAGACTGCCAAAATCAATGGGACTATGGGAGATGGCCCTTTGGCCATGTTTAGAAGTAGGAGATGAATACTTTCAACTGTCAGTCTATTTTTAAAGTGGATTACTTCAATTTGAGTTGCTGTTTTGGTTCACCAACTTCCTAGTTTGGTACTACAAGTAGTTCACATTGGTTATGCAACTTGAACCAAAATATTTCTTTATCTTGAAAACTTGACGAATGAGATAAACAAAGCCTTAATTTCATATCCGAGATCGGGTTATACTAACCATTCTCACCATTTTAGAATTTGTGTTGTAAGATTTGACAAAGTTTTACGTTGGTTATTAACTTAATGGAACGATCCCCCTTGGACTTAGATTGGGTATAAAAGAAACATGTAAACTTGATTCAAATAGATAAATACATCCTCTCTTCAATAACTTAAACTTCTAGACGGTTCAACACCCTATCAAAGCATAAACGGATACCGAGTTCAAGTTTTGTCATGATTCATTTTGTGTGTGTTGAGGTCTTCGACTAAATATGACCCGTGAAAATGTATTGAAAGATTAAATTAAATAAACAAATAAATAAATTTGTTTCTGACCACTTAAGTTTGTAGACTAGTTGACAACATTCAAATTCCAAGACACTATGTCCCTGTTTATTGTGTGGTTGAAATCTTGTGAATCCCCTAAAATGTATAATCAAAATTAATTATTGACTTTAAATTAAGTTTATATTAACCTTTTAAGCTACACCAAACATGACAATATATTCATGTCGTGTATTACATATATTGAGTATTAAATAAACAAATGGTGACAAATATTCAGGGAAAATTACGCATGAATAACGTTGGATCAATCTTCTGTTGCTAACTGCATAAACAAGTTTTGCATTTCCACCTTTGGTTCCCTGTGATTTGGGATTTAAAGCCAGAAAACAGATATAAAAAGGAAAGATTTTAGAGTAATTCGAACGTAGAGTAATACAAGTCATTTAGTACACATAAATATCACGATATTACCAAACCATTTTCTATCGAATAATGTTATTTGGAATTGCTCATTATCATAATTGACTTACGTGACATATATATGACGGTCATGCATCAAATTATTAATCGTCACATATATGTCTCGTAGGGCGACTATAGGATTAAGCGATTACAAATAATATTTCTTTTCTAAACTCTTTTACTTGTCAAGACCCTCCAATCGTATGTATTATTGGAAAATACTTTAATGCCCATATTCAAGTTTCTTTTAAACGTATTAAATAATAGAAAGTGTAAGTGAACTACAGCTTGATTGACTTACGTGACACGTATATGA
>CAIGRB010114043.1:46967-60231 GCA_903798255.1 Fraxinus quadrangulata
ATATATATATATATATATATATACACCTCTTCATTATATTTTAGATGAAGTTAGACAAATCATAAACACATAATTTTTGTATTCTCTCTTCATATTATAATAAAATATCAATTCTCTAAAAAATCACATTGTTCTTATGATCTTTATTTCATATTGTAGCTTAATCTCTTATTTTTTTCGCAACAAACTGGTATCAAAGCATTCCAATTTTCATAACAAGTGATATCAGAGTTTTTGGTGTTGAAATTCTTGGGAAGATCGAGATTTTTTATTATAGCAACAATAAAGTATGATATTCCGCTTTTAGATCGCAATTCGAGATTCTCTTTGTAGTAGGTAAATATGCGAGCAGTATTCGCTCAGATGGATTTGGATGACGCATTATTGGGATTGACAAGATGCCCACAACTTGGACTATGGAGGAGAAGCAACGAAGGGATCGAAATGTCCTATCTCAAATATGTCTTCATTAATATTCTTCAGGACGTTTTGAAGGAGAAGTCGTCACTGCTTTATGTTTAAAATTAGAGCAATTATGCATGACGAATAATCTTATAACAAATTTCATCTGAAGTAACATCTATTTTCTCGTTGTATGATAGAATGTACACCTCTTGAGGATCACTTAACTGCTTTTAAAAAAATTGTTGCTGATTTGAAGACCTTGGAGGTCAAATATGATAAAGAATAATTGATATTGATTTTGTTATGTTCATTGTACATGTTTTTTAGAGACATTATTGTATATAGTCGTAATACTCTCATCATTGAAGAAGTTTACGATGTTCTATATTTAAAGGAGAAGATGAAGCATCTTGTAGCATCTGAGAAACATGGATATGATCTCATTGCTCATTGTTGTGTTCATTGCCCGCCTCATACATGTTTTTTAGAGACATTATTGTATATAGTCGTGATACTCTCATTGTTGAAGAAGTTTACGATGTTCTATATTTAAAGGAGAAGATGAAGCATCTTGTAGTATCTGAGAATCATGGATATGATCTCATTGCTCATGATAGTCGTTTGAGGGGTAAGTCAAAATTTAACTTCAAATTTTGTAATTATTGCAAGAAAAATTGGCACTTGGTAAACGATTGTTATAAGTTACTGAATAAATCAAAGTTAACTGCAAATCAACAATAAAAAACTTCAGGAAAAGCAAGCATTGCAGAAAATCCTAACAGTGATGGAGAGCTTCTACTTATGTCTGACTACAACTTCAATTCTAATGAGACTTGGATTTTGGATAGAACTTGCACTTTTCACATGTCATCTAATCGGGAATTATTTTCAATATATGAAGAAGTTTCAAAAGGTGTTGTGATGACCGGTAGTAACACACCTTGTTGAATAGTTGGTATTGGTTGGGTCAGAATAAAAATGTTTGATGGGATGATTAGAACACTTGATACAGTAAGACACATTCTAAATCTGAAAAAAAATCTTATCCCTTTAAATACTCTTGATTCAAAAGGGTAAAGTACAATGTTGAAGATGGAGTTCTAAAAGTTATCAAATGAGCCCATGACATGCTGATGGTACATGAAAAATCTCATTTATATAAGTTGCAAGGTGATACAAAATTTTCGAATAATTAGCATATTTTAAGAATTCGGGTAGATTTAGAGTTGGCTTCTGCACTGTTAGAATCTAATTTGAGGTCTTCGTTTAAGAATACATCTCAGCCGAATTTTGAAGATATGGATAAATCCGTCTTACCACCATTATTGAGAGTGTCATCATATTTAATTGCTAGAAATAGACACATATTTTGCCATAAGATTCCACATAGGCACAATTCTACTGATTTTGTTGATAGTTTGAATGCGGTTAATGGTGTTGATTCTAGTTAAGATCATTCTTTTGTTATATTCAGTTGTGATTCTGTTACAGGGTTTCTTTCAACCTTGTTTAGTGATCATTAGATCATTTTTGCCCCTAATTAGGGTAGTAAAGATGGAGAATATTTAAAGTTGGAATTGATGATGGAGAAATTCGTTTGTGTTTTTCATTGAAGAGATCAAATTTATTCTTTACAGTGGAATTTGTCTCTAGGTGGTGAATTCTTTTGAAGTTTTGTTCATTGCAATGAAATCATATCAAGGTAGAGATTGTTAGAATTTGGGTGCGACCCGAATTCTTTGTTGAAGTGCACATTAAGAAGAATTTTATTTGGAATGCAATTGTTGAATTCTATTCAAGTTTACTTGACAAATTCTAATTGAAGTTCTATTTGAAAGCTCATGGGAGTAAGAATTTGTGTTGCATTTGAAAAAAATATTAGGACGAAGAAAATCAAGATTTTTGGAGTAAAAGATTCGAAAGCTAGCGCTGTGGCACCACGACAATTTTGGCCTGGCACTGCGACGCCTCCCATATGTTTCACTATTTGTTCCCTATATATTTAGCTATTCCTTATATTTTAGATGAAGTTAGAAGACGTTAGACAAATCATAAATACATGATATTTGTATTCTCTCTCTCTCTCTCCATATTATAATAAAATATACATTCTCTGCAAAATTACATTGTGATTTCTACTTCATATTGTGACTTAATATTTTATTTTCTCACGACAAACTAGTATCAAAGTATTTCAATTTTCATAACAACAAAATATTCATGTTATATATGAGATCAACTAATGTTTATTATGTGCACGCGATGCTAATACAAAACTTCTTCTTTGTTGCACTACGACCCTTCAACAAGATATTGATATGTGCTCTCTGCCAATGGAATTAAAATGTATTTTTGTAAAGAACCTCATACGCCTAATTTTTGACAACTTTATATAAAACTGAGTATAAAATCCATGCAAATCTAGAAGAGATTTTATAAATTTCTTTTAGCTTTTTAGACCCTCGTAAAAACTTCAAAAAATCCATTAAATAAATATTAGTGCCACAAGGAAAATTAATGAAAATTAACGTGCTTTCTTTTCAAAAATTTTGAGGGACTTTCAAATAATAAAAATGTATCTTAATTATAATATAAATAAATAACATTTTTTTTTTTGGAAAAAATAAATACCCTCGAATGATCATATGGTTTTTCCACAAAGCAAGATAGTTGGGAAAGGAGTCCAGTCCAGTATATATATATGGGCCTCTTAGGATATGCATTCAGGAGATTGACATAAATAGCACTAAAATTGGTTATCATTTCCACAATCAAAAGTTAATTTTACATTTTATTTTTGTGGTACATAGTTTAAATACGTAATAAATTTTGCCTTTTTTTGAAAAAAATAAATCTTGACTTACTTTCCGTAAAAGAAAAAAGAAATACTTTGAAATAGATAGACATATTCAATTTTCATTTCCCTTACTCAACTCTTAAGTTCACATTGTGCTGAACTTATTCAATCTTGCGCCAAGACCATTTCACGTCGTAGAGTTGGTGTTTGTCACACTACATCGAGAGTCAATTTTCAAACCTAGTGGTTAATAAAAAACTGTTTAGTGCGTTCCTGAGCTAAATAAAATTGTCAACCATCAACGACTCGAAGATTAAGAAAATGAACAATGTAAATAATCAACTCTTATCGTAAAAATTAAGTAAGAAGCCAATAATGGTCTTGCTGGGTCATGATATTCATTAACTCCACGATTTGAGTGATAAAAAATGCCTTCATTCGTGTCAAAGTAAAAATTATTTATAATTTACTTATTTTATTCAATCAAAATCCAACATTAATTTCAACCACATCTGTATATTTCATATCTTAAAGTTAAGGTTTCATATCAGAAGTTCAGTTCACCAATTTTTTAATTCATGTTGTAAGGTCAAGATCCAGCTCAAGTGATTAAAACAAAATTTTATCAGGTCATTGATTTGAAATCGAGCCTTCGAGGGTGTAAGGGACGAGCTAACAAAAAATAAAAAAAATCATGTTCTAAAATGGAAAGAGCGTTCCTAAAAAAGCTAATCATTTTAAGGAGTGTCTTCATTGATCAAGGAAATTTGCAGCAATGGTCCCCAAACATAGTAACTTGTAGCATTTGGCTCTCCGATGAAAAAATTCCTGGCTTTTAGATCTCCAAACTATCAATTTAGGTTCACACACGTTAACTTGGACAGAAACAGTCTACTTTTATGTTAAAAATCCCGTTCTTTATTTTTAAAAATAGTTTTTAATTATCAGACTGTACAAAATTACCACAATCACAAGTGGTCATGTGAACGACATGTTCTTATCGACGTTATCGTACAATACAAACCCTTTAGACTTACTAGCTCATAAATTGATAGCTTGGAGACCTAAATATATCGAAATTGGAGTTTATCGAATCATTAAATAATCCTGTCACAATCTAAACAACTAGTACCTCATAAGAATTGGATGAAATTTGGTCTATGGTCCCATTTTTCTATTTATTTAATTACCTTATCCATGTCTCTCTTCACACTCATTCCATTTCTTGCCAAGTCTCTCTAATACTATTTCTTTAATGCCCCAATCCCTATTATTGCAACACTTATTACTAATTATATATTGTTTAAGTCTATGGTCTTTCAATTACTTGATCACCATTATTATCTCCTAACCTTTTTAAAACTATTTTACTAATCTTTGTGTCCAGAATTTATTGTTCAAGAAGTATTTTAATTGAACTTTGAAAAGATAGAGTTCAAATATGCAATGAAGTATTTTTTTTAATTGAGTACATTGCAACAACTAGGTGTATTTTTAAATTAGTTAAGCTACTGGTCTTTATAGAGACTAAATGTTTGTTTTGAAAAGTCAAAAATTGTTTCTGAAATTAAGAAACTACTTTTAATTATGTTTGAAAAATTTCCTGGACTATTTTGTTTGTATAAACGAGTTTTTAATTTTTTTTTACGTAAATTAGCTTGTTCAGAAAGTTCTTCTACACGAAGAAAAAAGCATAAGCATAAATCCTGCTAAATGGGCTCTAAGTTCATATTTGAAAGTGGTTTTGAGTAATTATAAGTTATGAATCGTAATGAATTGTAAATAATAAGTGAGTCGTAGTCGTTTCTAATAAATGTATGAATAAAAAGTATGTTTGATCAATTTAAATTATAATTTATACTTCGCCAAAAATACACGGCGTGAAACATGTTTTATTGTATAGATGTGATGTCTTGTTGGGTATTTGAATTAAATTAATACTTGAGAGTTTTTTTATGTTAAATTAGAAGATAATGCAGCCATGCACAAAAGTACATTGCCAGCAAAATAGAAAACAAAGGAAAGAAAATATGTAATCGAATAAGGTTTGCTAGGAAAGAAAACAATTCTTTCCATTTAAGATCGATGGAGTTGTTATAAATTAATGCAACCACCAAAAGAGATTAACACACGGCAGCTTATATAAATTTGATTAAAGGATTGATTCTCCTTTTCTTGTGGGTATTAACAAGTTTGTCGAACTCTTTAAATTTATTTTTAAATTTTTCATTGTGTTTGTTCATTATTGTGACATTTTTTTTTTCAATAGTTATGACATTTTTACGAAAGTAATGCATCATCTTGTACTTTATATTGAGATTTCTTGGTGCACGCTATCTCACTTCGCGAACACCTTATGCATTGGTTTTTTTGCATCGTTGAATCTCTTTCGAGAAAATCTCTTCAGGCAACAAACTATTAATCGTTGGTTCATGGAAGAGAGGTCTACGTTCAATTATGTGTTCGGATCGAATAAATAATCAATATATAAGAGTTTGATTGCTCTTTTAAACATTATGGCTACACAATCAACTATATTCAATCTATTTCGGGAATTAAAAGTTAACAACTTTTAAAGTAGAGGTTCACTGCCGCTCGAGAACGAGAGTTATGTCATTAATTAGCTGTCTTGTCTAAATTATTGATTATTTTTAACTATAAAATAACATGTATACACACTTTCTAAATGTTTAACCTAAGCAATTGATAAGGTGTACAGTCTTTCCTCAATGTTTGCAAACATGGTACTAAAAATCATAATTTAAACAAGTATCCTCTTAATTAACCTAGTTCATGTAAGGATATTCATTCAATAACTTTTATGCTTTAGCCCATTTAAATAAATCGTGCAATAAAGTACCATGATGTGATGCCAATCTCAAACCTATACCCGAATAGAGTTGAGATTTGATATTCAATTTTTTATGTTCAATTTATTCTTCATTCAATTAATTATTGATATGTTATTTTAAATTAACATGTACAATTTTTATACTCCTTTGCTTAAAAATATGTGACATATTAATGTAAAATGATAGGTGAAAAATTAATGGATAGAAAACAAAACTGGAAAGATTGGAGAGCATGTGTGGACCTATACCCCCACCCCAGCCTACTCCCCCGAATGCATATTTTTGTCTTCCTAAGGAGATGAAAGAAGAGCCCTCTGATAGCACTCTCATTCACTCTATCAGCCTACACATACAGAGAGGTATAGAGTGAGAGAGGAAGAATTAAAAAACAAGTTGGGTTTTGATTCTGCTGCTGATGTTGCAATTGAGAAATTCCAATACTATGGATCTTGAATTTTTTAACGGTATTAGTAGCGTCAGCTTCCACTATTATTCTTGTACTTACTGTGGTTGTAGTTACACGTATTCATATTCATCAGCAACCTTGTCTTTGTATTCCTTTGGTTTTGGAAGTTCTCATTCAATGCCTGTCAAGGCCTGTTTTGCCATTAAATTACTCTCCCATTCAATTCCCAAGCCTTTCTCTTCATCATATTTGGTACCAGAGAAGCTTGATTCTTGAATTTTTTTGATCACCCTTTTGTTCTTTTTTGCTGATTTTTGGGTTCAGTGAACCAGTACTGATCTGTAGACTCTTGAGCCAAATACCAGCATTCAGCAACCGTTTCGTTCTTTTTTCTTGAAAAGTTTAGGCCTTTACACTCGGTTTTCAAGAAATTTTCTGCTCTATTCACCTACCCTTTTATTATTTCTTGTTAGGGGTGGAAGATTTTAATTTTTCCTTCTCTTTCAAGAAAATGCTGGGTGTTTCATGGCCTGGGTTGAACCATAAGCAGAGGATGATGATGATTGGCGTGATGAATGCTTCGTCAGGAGCTATGCCTGTGCCTACGGCTATCGCTATGGCTACTCTGGGAACTTGTGGCAGGTAATTTGGTCATTTTGGCTCAAGAAATTACATGGGATTTCAATCTGATTGTTGTAAAAAAAAAAAATTGAATTGACTTTAAGACGGTTTATGGATTTTTCAAAAAATAAATTTATATATATAGCCACCTGAATTTTATAAATATATTGCACTTGTTTGTGCGAAGTCGTAGTATGTGGATTGGAGAAGAATTTGTGATACTACTACTCCTAGACAATCCCCAATATCCCTTTGTTCTTTACGATAATCAGGTATGAATTTGATGGTCGAAAAGGATTTTGGAGTATTTATGGAAAAGTGAAGATGAACAATTTAACTGTTACAACTCGAATTGCTGCACCCGAGAGAAGGAGATTGAGCGTTTCACCTGCTTGTTCTGCTTTGGCAGAATCCCGGAATAAATCTAGAGCCAGCTTTTATAAGGAGGTTAGAATTGTATTCTTATGATATGTTCGTTTATTGCAGTCATATGTTACTGATATTGTCTGTTACTTGCTAACTATTCTTTTGACTTAAGTGCATGGTCGATTTTGAGAATTGATCGATAGTTTGGGAAATCTGTGAAATTCATTGAAGCTTTCATTTATATCTTGACAATCTATCAGGTTCTTGAAGCTGCTAGGGAAAAATTTACCCAGGAGATATCTTTCCAGTCTAAGGACAAAGATATCTCTCTTGCAAAGGTAATTTTGTTTCTTATTCTGCACTTTTTGTTTGAGGTAGGTAATGCCGAATCTGTGAGATACGGGTATCATTGCTTTTCTTGATCTCACTCTCCTTTCGGGTACCTGGCATAAGCTAATTTATTGATTCCCACTTCTGTGCCTGTTTCTTATTAGCTGCCACCACTTGCTGAACAGTCATTGTTGCAGTGCTAGTCGAAGCATGGTTGTTTGGTTTCCAGTTTCACGATTGGTCTGCTTTTCTTTTCTTACTTTTTTTTTGCTCTCCATGATTATCTTTCACCAATTGGTGCACAGTTGTTAGTGTGTAAGTGGTGTGCAGAATTTTTTTTTATGATGATGTAATACATATTTTTGCTAAAGTTTCGGGTTTGAATTTCTTTGTTTTCACATGGAAAGTGTGAATTTATCACTCTCCTTACTTTGTCCGGAATCAATCTTTTTCTAGGCTTTACTTTATGTCGCTGTTGAAGATGAGGCGTTTTTGGCTTTCAATCGGGAGATGGATGCACTTTCACTCCATAATGAAAGGAGAGATACACCATCTCCGTCTAATGTCAAAGAGTGGGACTCTATGGAGGCTGTGCCTTTGGCTGGAAAGAATATATATGAGTGGCTGGTTGAGTTGGATGCCATTGCAAAGGAAGTCGAAGCAGAGCTTGTCTCAAGAGATATAGGATGTGATCTGGTAGAAGTTATAGATGCTGTGAACAAAGTTTTCTTTGAGTCGAGAGGTTTCAAAAGGTCGTCTGTACTGGTAGATTCTAAGTGTTTATACTTGCACTCTGTATTAAGCTCCGGATGTGCCAGCGGTATGCCTTTTTCAATCATTTAGTTTATTTGTTTTATCAACATAAGATATCAGCTGACTATATGATTTTCATTATTGACAGCAATTTTACTTAGTGTTATCTATATTGAGGTTTGTCGAAGACTTAATCTGACCATTGTTGGATCTCGAGTTGGAGGAGAATTTTTGATATGGCCTCTAATGGGGAACCCTGAGGTATGCCGATTTTGTAACTCATAAATAATTGTCACTAGTTTATACCAGCACATCAACAGCCATTTTTATTATACCTAGTCATATAATTGCAAATTTCATTGGTAAAATTCTACTCTAGGAATTATTCAAAGTAACTTCTGGACACAGCTTGTTCGGGGTTGTCAATGGGAAGTGTATGGAAGACCCCCTATCTATGGCCTCAGACATAAATAGTAATTCACTTTTAGGGCTCGATATTGCAACAAACCGAGATATCATTGGGGTTGCTTTGTGCAATTCATATGCCAGTAATTTTTGTTACATGCTTCCAACCATGGAAAATAAAAGAATCGACATATATTGCAGAGGCTTCACTGGAAACAGGCTTCAAGAACAAATCATGGACTGATGTTGGCTTCACCGCTTAGATCTGTTCATAAAGCTGACGAGAAATTTAACCAGACCGATGGTTCAAATGTCCCTTTGTTGCGGCCTCAGGAGCTGAGGTAGCCATCTTATACTACTATATGATTTGATTACAGCCATCGATTCCTTTTCCTTATTGTGCTGGTGGATAATTATCTTGTCCTACGTATTTGAGATGCTTATATTGTAATATTGGCATGAGATATCGGGAAGTGTGAAATTCACCTCACAATATTGTCCATATTTTGCGTACTTGTCCAAATAAATTATTGCTAGATGATACTACAATATAGATATTTTTCGGATGAGTTTCATTTCTTGAATTCTTAATTTTGATTGCTAAATGAAGAGGATGCCTAACTAAGCTAGGTGAAAGAAGAGTGAATTTCTAAAACTACGTAGTAACAGCCGCTTGATGAGTTTGTTCTTATTACCGTACATTTTACTGATAAAAATATCATAGCTTGACTGGTTATTTTTTTACTGATAAACATGGTTCAAAAACGTAGGAAGAGTTGTTAAAGTATGCATAATAGTAATATCTTCTGTACATGTTTGCAAAGTACATTGCTATCGAGTATACACGTGAAGAAACATTTTTACCCGTGGTTTATATTCTGAATCGATTTGTAGTATTACCCTGTAACTAGTTAAGATCAGTCTGGTCAAGTCAATTTTTGGTGATCATTGTTATCCAGTAGCATGCCTGTCGTTGGTAGGAAGCTGTGCCATGTTTGCTTTGGGTATTCCTACGTTGATATTTACCTTGTTTCTACCGCACCTTCGTCTAAAATATAACTTTACGCGCATTACAATACTTTCTAGGCTTGCGATCATGGCTTCCGAGAGATTGCTGATTCTGCAGCCGCACAATTGGGCATTCAGGAGAGACTATGGCATGATGTTGTACTATAGTAGGTACAGCGTAAAATTCTTCATTTTCCGACCATTTTATATTTCTCTGTTTTTCCCCCTCGATACTCACTAATCGGCTTCTACAAATTACAGGGACTACGATGTGGCAGTCCAAGAACTTAGCATCTGCATGGCCTTTGCCCCAGAAGAAGAGGCGGAAGTTCTAGAGCCATTTGTTGAGAAACTACATCTGATGCGACTAGAATCATCGTGGAAATCGCCGGGGCAGCAAGGCCAGTTCATCTTTCCTTGATTTCTCATCCGTTACCTGTAGAAAATGGCACATATCTACTTCTCCAGTTTTGTACCTTGACATCTATCGTAGAAACTTGGCCTTTGAAACTTAATTGTTTTGGAGTTGTGTAAATATTTCTCTTGAACCGTTCTCGACTTTCACGGTTTCAAGAACTGGATTGATGTGTGTGTATATATATATATGCTAAGCTTAAGCGGGTAATTCATAATTGTCATCAATCTTTAGGCTAGGATAAGTTTATTTTATCTTTATCAAATAAAGAGAAGTGATTTACTAAACACCGTTGTTTAGCATAAGTGATACAATACATCAATTAATTGATAAATCATTTAATTATTGGGATTGTTCATCAACCTATTTACCAATTAATTGAGAGTAAAGTGATTCATCTAAAATCGAGATGACAATCGACTATGGCCATAATGGGTAATTACCATATTGTTCAATAAAGTTGGAATGTATCTTAAGGCATAGGATAATGTGGCACTGGCTCAATTGTTCAAATAAAGTTTTGAGCTCAGTCGGCCCATCAATGTCTCTATTATTTTTCTTGGAGCATGTTTGACATCGCTTAAATGAAAATTATCTTATTCCAGTATATCGGAAATAATTTAAAATATGATAAGCAATTTTTCTACGAAAGTAAAGTCAAAGTAATGATATTTATCTCTATTACCGATGATCATCATATATGAGATGACACTAAATAATAAGATCAATAAATAGGGTCTCATATTCATATATTTAATCGATCTTATTATTTCATAGTATTTCACTTGCCGCATATCATCTCTGATAAAAATAAATAAAATTATTTTATAGCCAAACGTGCTATGTTCACCCAGCTACCCCTTGAGTGAATGGAGTGTGCATGCATGATTCATATTTTTATAGCTTGTTTATGAAGTGTTTATAAACGATTTTATATTACAAATAGATAGAAATGACTTAAATAAGTGGTAGATAAGTTGACATTTCTTGGATTCCTCAAAATATATGGTTAAAAAAATTTACGTAATTGTTTATAAGCATGAGCCAAACTTAAGCTTAATTAAGCACAAATCATGAGCAATTGACAAATCTATCATTTTTTTGAAAAGACTTCCATACGCGGCTTGAGTTGTGGAATTCTTGAGCACAAAGTACATGATAAATTTTTTTGAGTAATTATATCATTATAGGATGATGTCACGTTATATGAATATTCACTTATCAAGATGAAAGGTGTTGATGACTCGACAGAATACTATCAAATATATTTATAAATATAAGAATGAATTGACGAAGTCTTCACAAAAAGATTCAAATAATTGCTATCAAAATTATTGAGAAAAGTAGAAATTATTGATTTATGAACATGTATTGATTTTGGAAAAGGTGATTGATGTCATAGTTCAAGTTGAGTTAGATTATTGTTACTTTAAGTTCATGATTGCCTTAAAGCAAGTAAAACACGTATTTATATAATAATATTGATTAATTACGCTCGTTGTGCTTTAAGATATTGGTTTAATCGACCAATCAAATAGAACTTCAAATCAAATAAATATGAAAAGACCGAAGATTCCAACACTTGTTAGCTAAATTAATAAGAACTAACGATAATTAAATTTTTTGTAGTGGAATTTGGTTAGTGCAGTTGGAATAATGCTATGTAACATCATTATAAGAAAAAAATAGATAATTATGATGGCACTTTGCCGTCTTAAAAAGTCAAATAAACCATCTAAATATATGATAGCATCACCATAGTTTTATGATCATCAGCGCACCAATCATAGTAAATACATTTACGAAGGTTTTTTGTGATCATCTTAACTATTTACCATGTGACACGATGGTTTACCGAGAGTGACGCTCGAGGGAGATAATCCATCTTGGGGATGTGATTGTTTGAAAAATTGCATCTGTGGAGAACTTCGTCCATCAGTTTATTAAGAGTTTAACGGTTAAAATTTTGTGATCACATGAAAGATACGAGAATGCATGACATGTCATGCACACTTTATGACAAGAAGTAGATTGTTGAGCAATGCCTTGTGTACAGAGCATTGTTTCACAGGTTCACGAAGGGTGGGCTCCACCCTTTTTTTCCTTTTTTTTTTAACTTGTGGGATCCACCCCTTTGTGAGGGGCCTGTACAAGGATGAAGCCCACCCTTTGTAAGGGGCCTGTAAGGTTCCCGTGAAAGTTACAGGGCATTGCTCTAGATTGTTAGGATTGGTGTCTACTCTTTATTCTTTTATTCTTATTCCATGTTTGGTAGGAATTAAAATCTAAATCTTTTTTAAAATCAAAGTCAATCATTAATTTTAATTACGTATTTCATAGGTCTCACAACTTTTTAATCACATATTTCATCAATTTTTATTAAAATCAACTAAAAATCTGATTTTAATTTTCACTCAAGAACTTAATATGTAATTATCAGATACTTCAGAATTTCAAAATTATCATATATGAATAGCTTTGCAATGTGCATGTACGTGTTTGAGGAAATTTTTTACTTTTCAAATGATTTTAGTCCATACTACAGAGAAAATTCTATCTTTTTTTTTTAAAATGATCATAGTCAAATAAGGTCAAAGTTGCCTTCGTGATATAATGATAGGATATGACTATTATATTGACATTTTGGATTTGTAAATAAATAAATATTTTTTATTTATTTATAATTGTATTTAATGGACAATTGTGTTTATGATTATAGGCATGCGATTAAGTGTCTTTGATTGCTTTTATTATAATATGGATTACATGTTTTGCGATGAGAAGCACAAATAGATATAATACATGTTTCGATTGAGATTTAATATGTCCTAGGCCGATCTTTATAGGTTGCCACTTTATTCTAAAAAGGTCGTAGGGTCTGATACTTTACCTATGAGGTTATGCAG
>CAIGRB010114094.1:8128-20134 GCA_903798255.1 Fraxinus quadrangulata
AAGTTGAAAGGGAAATGGTAGACAAGAGAATAATTGGTCAGTGCAAAATCAAGGTGCAGTATAGTACTATTCAGTGTTCAGAAAATACGAAGATCATGACTGGGCCCCATTACACGAGGATTTAAGTAACCAACTTCTCACCTTTGCCAATCACGTTTGGCTAAGCTTATAAGTTTCTTATAAGTAAAATTTTTAATACTTCTCAAGAAAGTACTCATCCAAACAGAAACCATGCTTATCTTTTACTTCCCCCTAACCCCAAACAAACCAAACAACTATTCCTTTATTTGCTACCAATACCATCTTCTCTTCTTTTCCAATCCCACCAAATCTTTATTACTAAAAACGTTTTCATTTTCATGGAATTCTACATTTTTTTCTTCCATAATCACTTTTTTATGTGGGTTTCATATGTCTTCTTCCGTATCTTAATTTGAAGCAGAACTAAAATTTTATTGGAAAAGCCCACCTTGTAGATTTGTCTTGTAACCAAGGTTAGGGTTTTGCAGATTCTCTTTTTGTATTCTTAGTTATTAGTCCTTGTACTATTTTCATACAGTTTTTTGTTTGTTTCTTGAAGGTGCCAAGATAGGGACAGGGACCCCAAAATACAGGAGACAAGAAAACAGTTTTAATCTGGTGATTGCCAAAAACATGTACGAAGAAAGTGGTTGTTTTGATCCAAGCAATTTGCAGCAGCAAGAAGGTGTGATTCAAGCTGAGGATGGATTCTCTCAATCCCATATACAAAATTGCAACAATCCAAGTTTTTCTATGGAAGAACACTCAAATTATCATCAAAATCATCCCACTCAGCAAGATGTTGCTGCTGCAGTCTTGGAGATGGAGCTTCAACGGCAAATTATGCAGGAGGGGGAGACTCATTTGATGCAAGAAATTGTGAATGATTCAAACTGGCAAGAATTGAGTAATTTTAATAGAAATATGAATCAGTATTCATTGCCAGAAACTCCTTATCCCACTACACCTGATTTTCTCAATATGTTTACTTTGCCTAGATGCTCACCATCCACTGCCACTTTGCTTCCCAATTCATCCATTTCCTTATCAAACTCAGCCCAGAAATCTCCCAATTTCTTGGCTTCCCTTGGCCTCTTAGGGGATCTTAATCCAGTCGATGGTGCATCTGCGTCGGCAAGCGTTTTGTTTGACCCTCTATTGCCTTTGAATCTTCCACCACAGCCCCCTTTGCTGAGGGAGTTGTTTCACTCTTTACCCCATGGAGGTTATGCATTGGGAGGGTCAAGGACTAGTGGATCCTTGTTTCCTGGCATGGTGGATGAGAGAGATGTTAATGGTGGTGATGGGAGGCACTTTGAAAATGGGGTTTTTGACTTCAGTGGAGATATGAATTGCATTGGTAAAAATAGGGCTGAAAAGGATACAAAACATTTTGCCACTGAGAGGCATAGGAGAGTTCTTTTCAGTGACAAATACAAGGATTTGAGGAGCTTGGTTCCCAACCCCACCAAGGTAAAACTTCTCTTCATATTTAGACGCCAACAGTTGTTGAAATTCTGTGCTTATATAAAAGTAACATATTAAGAAAATTCACTTTTAGCAGCCTAAGAAGTGATTTTTAGGCTTCGAGATACTTTTCAAAATGAAAATTTTCTCGTTAGAAGTGAAATTTCTTGTAGAAAGATCTTAAGATTTGAGGGATTTATTGCACTGGCTATTGTATGATGTACAAATATGCAATTTTGTTTATTTACTTCTTGTAAGTGTTTTTAATATTTTGACACTTGTGTGAGAAAAATCTAAGAATGATCGAGCCTCAATCGTGGGAGACGCTATTGACTACATAAACGAGCTTAAGAGGACAGTGAATGAGCTAAAAGTTTTGGTGGAGAAGAAGAGATCTAGTAAGGAGAGGCTGAAAAGGGCCAAAAGAGAAGATAATAGCATAGAGGGAAATATTGACACAAAGTCTTTAGATGATATGGGGCAACCTTACAATGGCTCATCCTTAAGAAGCTCATGGCTTCATAGGAAATCGAAGAATACTGAGGTTGATGTGCGGATTGTGGACGACGAAGTTACTGTCAAGCTTGTTCAACAGAAGAAAATTAATTGCCTACTCTTTGTATCAAAGGTTCTTGATGAGCTTCAGCTTGATCTTCATCATGTTGCTGGAGGCCTAATTGGTGATTACTATAGCTTTTTGTTCAACTCTAAGGTATTTAGTCAAACTTTCATCTCAATTTATCATATGATGATGAAATTAATAAATATTTGGTTCGACTCAATGTCGTTATACAGATCTGTGAAGGTTCAATTGTGTACGCAAGTGCAATAGCTAACAAGCTTATCGAAGTCGTGGACAAGCAGTATGCAGCAATTCCACCAACTAGTAGCTATTAGGTATGTATATATGTTCCGAGTTTTTTTTTTCTTGCTTCCATTATATAGAAATTTTTTGAGTATGAATGATCTAAATTGGTGTGAAGAATAACAATTAATTTATGATTGAAGTTGAGAATTAAGCTTTATTTGACTGGGATAGACAGCCGAAGATTCATCTCAATAGTAAGTTGCAGTTTTACTACAGCAGTAGATCAGACAATAAAGTTAGTTTCAAACTTGGAACATATATGTACAGGCATGCAAGAAGTACATTCTTTTTTAATAAAATAAAATTACACGTAAATTCAAAACTTTTATTCTTTTTTAACCACACATTCTTCAAAAAAACTATTCCAAAAATGATAATCTCAAATAACGGGGTCAAACGGAAACTTAGTATGTCTTCAGTTAACTGCAGTCCATGTTTCACAGATACATATAAAAAATAAGGCTAACATCTCCAACCTATTTAAATATGTGAATTTGATTCTCTATTTGACAGAAACTCACTTTTACGTAATCACTTTAATGTTGGATGTTATATATTTTAACGGTTTTACCATCCAGCTTTAATTCACGTGAAAGTCACATATAATTTTAACATACACATTGATGATCTCAAATGAAATAACCCTAGGATGCTATGCTAATTGCAGTTTAACTTGACTATCATAAAATAATATTAAAAATAATGCTATTCATATTGAAGACTATCGATAGATATTCTATGTGGTATACATGTGTCACTTTGTTATTTGGTGCATTAATGTGGTATTTTTTTTATTGTCTCATGTCTCAAATAACAAAGCGGCACGTGTATGCCACGTAAAGCAACTATCGATAGTTTTCATTATGAATAACATTACTCTAATATTAATGACATATATATGGAATTGCAATATTCAGTTGAGTTATTACGCCACGTGTTCAAGTAAATCTCACGTTGTTAAAATACAACAACAGCAGCAGCAATAACCAAGTGTTAATTTCTTTATGTTTGCAGATTGAAATTGATCATTGGAGGAGGATAGAAGTTGGATACAGACTGATGACTACAAATTATGCATCATTTTTCTGGTGAATATTATGCAGTAGAGAAGTTGTGGGTTGTGACAGACATCCCTTTATAATATGCTAGTTAACTCGCTGAATAGCGATACATGTTATATATGTAATGAAGTTATATATTTTTATGGACAAATTAAAAATGAATGCATGCTCAAGCAATATATATAGATATATTGTTTGAATACAGTAGCTTTTAATTACCTCATACATACATGCATGCATGTCTCTGTGTGTGTGTGTGTGTGAGAGAGAGAGAGAGAGAGAGAGAGAGTGCTCTATTTGGTACCATTACATGTCTGGCTGACTCAGTCCATGTGCATGCATGTGCAACTTAATAGGCAACTTCATGGCTTTCATCATCAACTTATTATTATTTTATTGAAATAAAGATTGAGTGGATTTCTAATTAATTGATTTAAAAAGCTTTCCATCATATTAGGATAATACAAGTTGGACGTTTATGTGGTTAAGTGCGGTTAAACCTACTTATGTTTTTATTTTATTAGGATGAGATAGGTAAGACAAGATCGACAAAAATCAAGAAGGTAAAAAAAAAAATAAAAAATAAAAAAATAGAGAAAGAGGATAACCTGAAGGGTCATGCTATACTACCAGAAGAAATTTGTCAGACTCTCACAAGAGTTTTTAATAATATAAAATAATTTCTATTAAAATACTATTTTGCTATTTCTTTCTATATTTGCAAAGTATGTCCCTTATCTTTTAGTTGTTAGGTTGTTCAGAGATATATTTCACAATTCTCCTGTTTGGATTGTAGGTTCTTAGAACTAATCCTGAGAATCTTAGTTCAGTATTTTCTTGTAACCCAATCAAGTATTGTTGTTGCTCGTATTAGTGATATCTTATTGTTTTCAAGATCTTATCCCATTTTTCTGTATTATTTTCTCTTCTAAGTTCTTCAAAGAGTATTCTAATTTCTCTGTACCTTAGTTCACTAGTATTTTCTTGGATTTTTCTAAATTTTATGATATTTTCTCTTTCCCCGTGGTTCATTAATTATTTATACTATATTTCTTTAACATTTCAATTTGTTCAAAATATTCTCTATATTTTGATAATTTTTTAAAGGTTTTGGGTTGATTTTTTTTAGTTATATATCTAAAAACAATACCTTTTTAAACTTCTTCTTTTATATCTTCGTATTCAGTTATGATATCTTCAATTTTTTTTATTTTTTTAGAAGTTTCTACAAGATCAAATCATATATTGTGCTTACAAACATAATCTATATCAA
This sequence comes from Fraxinus quadrangulata, assembly GCA_903798255.1. NCBI lineage: Eukaryota > Viridiplantae > Streptophyta > Magnoliopsida > Lamiales > Oleaceae > Fraxinus > Fraxinus quadrangulata. The sequence continues at coordinate 12,819 of CAIGRB010114094.1, forward strand.
GATATATTTTTTCAAGTTTTTCTTGACCAACAGAAAGTACATCTTCAGATTTTTCAACTATAATTAGTAAAAATGAAATATCTTTTTCATCCAAATATAATTTAAGACAATTATCATTCGTAGATGCTAATGTTCATAAATATCAACAATAATTAATGCATAAGAATATAAAAATCATGTAAATAACTTACAATAATCAATGAAAATAATTAGGCTTTCTCTCTAACATGTTCTTATAGTTGCTTTGCATATACTTAATCAATTTTTTGAATCATATGAATATTTAAATTTTTTTGAAATCATTTGAATCCACAACTGCTTCCGCAAAAGGTTTTTCAATTAAGGTTGTATTTCTCATTCTAGAGAACTAGTCGTGTTGTCACAGACGCTATCTCACAGAATTCAGAGTCTCTATTTTCACCTCTACTCAAACTCTTTTTAGAATCAAGTTTTTACTTAGAACGAAATTTTAAAAGATAAACTCACACACAAGGTGCTACAATTTTGTTAGAAACTGCCTTTTTTCCCCTAAAACATTCATCAAAGACGCGTACTTTTGGCATGGCTAACATCCATTCAAAAATAATATTTTGAAAATCTTTTAAAATCTCTATCTGTACTGTCGAGGAATCATGAGAAACTTAACGAAATCTTTTTAAGAAAACTTTGTTGAACATAACAAATTTCATCTTAATATTCATAAACTGAAATAATACATGCTTGCAAACTATATTTACATACATTTGGTACTCACCTTATGAAATTTAGAATTCCATAAGTGATTACTTTATTACAAGCTTAGCTATCTTCAAACTTTCTAATATATCTGAATACAAGTGATGTATACAGATTACAAGTGGTGTAATTCAAAGAGATCTAATTTTGAATCGAGATTTTAAGAGATATGTCTGGAGAGATCTGTCTTTGAATGCTTGAATACTTCTCCTTTATATAGAGGTATTTCCTCTAATGATAAGGAATCTTATTTTCATGGGTGTCTGTTACTATCTTTTTCTTTCATTTTTCTTCTTGTTGGNATTATATTTACACACCTTTGGTACTCACCTTTTAAAGTGTAAAACTCCATAAGTGATTACTTTATTACAAGCTTTGCTATCTTCAAACTTTCTAATATATCTGAATACAAGTGATGTATACAGATTACAAGTGGTGTAATTCAAAGAGATCTAATTTTGAATCGAGATTTTAAGAGATATGCCTGGAGAGATCTGTCTTTGAATGCTTGAATACTTCTCCTTTATATAGAGGTATTTCCTCTAATGATAAGGAATCTTATTTTCATGGGTGTCTGTTACTATCTTTTTCTTTCATTTTTCTTCTTGTTGGGTAGTGTTTGCCGGCCTTATCTTTTTAGTTGGTCCATCTTTTCTAGCTCGTAGGTGGAGGTCCATAACTTTCTTTTTGCACTATCTTCTGTCTTCTAGTAACCACAGTTTTTCTTTAATAAAGTATTTTATTAAAGTAGTAATAAATGATCACTTATCTTGTCTCCATCACTTTTCCATTCTTGAATCAAAGAATTTCGAGGGAAATTTTTCATTGTTGAGAGATGCTTGACTCATATCTTTTACTATGCAATGCTCACAATGATGATCAAAGTAATCCCAAAGTATCTTGCATAGTTCTTTTTCCATACGTCTTCCGGCATCCATTCACAAGGTAAGTCTTATATATTATATATATTCTTCCTTCTAAGCCATACATAGCTACTCAACCAAATAAGGGATTTTCCAGACAAAACAGAAATACTAGTTTTAGGCACTAGAAGTTGAAGGAAGATCTACCTTTAGATAAGGTCGACCCTAAATAAAACTATCTAATAATTGATTTTTCAATTTTTGAGAAACTTTTATAGATCATTAATGGATATTGTTATACAATAGACCAGGAAATGTCTCAAAATAGTCAAAGTGATAGTAACACTACATCAATTGAGCGTTTGACTCGATTGGTCCGACGTCAAGCTCGACAGATAAATCAACTAATCAACAATTACACTTCTAATGGAGAATCTTCTAGAACCAATGAAGAAAATAATATTAGTTATGTTTTCAACGATTAAAACCTCCGGTGTTTGAGGATGCAAAGGATCCAGTTGAAGCGGAAAATTGGATTCATACTATGGAACGTATGTTTACATATGCTCATATTTCGAAATCCGAAAAAGTTATATGTGCATCATTTATGTTATGAGGAAATGCTGAACATTGGTGGGATACTTAAACCAGCATTGGAGAAGCTCAAGATATGACCTGGGAAACCTTTTGCGAAAAGTTTCGAGCAAAATATTTCTCTTCTACAGCCAGACAACAAAAGTTGAATGAATTTCTGTTTCTAAAACAAGAATCAATGGCTGTATCTGAGTACATCAAGAAGTTTGAAGAATTATCACGTTTCACAACTCACGCGACAACTACTAGCGAAATAAAAATTGATCGTTTCATTGGAGGGCTAAAACCTTAATTGACACGAGATGTACAGATGTTAGGAGTTCAATGCTTGGATTTTTCTGTGGTAATAGATAAAGCCTTAGTGGCAGAAAATGCAGAGGCCAAAATAACTCAAGTTCAAGAAATGAAATCCTCGAATAATAGGCACTGGAATGATACCACTAGGAGTACCAGGATTGATAGAAAGGTTCCTCGATTCCCAAACAAAAAGTCTCGAATGGAAGATAAACCCAAGAGAACAACGTCATCATCATGCCCTCATTGTGGAAAATTCCATAGTGGGCCGTGTCAACTTAAACTTAGGATTATGTTTTGGTTGCGAAAAAGAGGGCCACTTAGTAAAGGATTTTCCAAATAACAAAAGGAAAAATCAGCAGGAACCTAATTCCCCAGCAGGTAGAGTATTTGTAATGGTACAACCTGAAGTTGCCGAAGATGCGAAAGTCATCACAGGTATGACGTGTGTCTATGCTACACCTGCTTTTACCTTATTTGATTCAAATGCCACTCATTCTTGCATATCCACGAATTTTTTGCATAATCTAAATATGGAACCAACTCTAGTACCACATAATATGGACATCTTTACTCCATGTGGACCAAATCGCCATGCAAACTTTATTTTGCCTAAGGCCAAGGTATACATTCAACATATGAAACTTCCAGCAAATCTTTTCCTGCTTGACTTCCATGATTTTGATATTATATGAGGCATGGATTGGTTAACCACCTATGAGGCTTTAATTGATTGCAAGTCCAAAACATTGAAGCTTCTAGGTAAAAACACCATATCATTTCCAGTACCTGAGAAAACATCTAAAATTATAATCTCGGCAACTAAGGCTATCAAGCTTTTAACTCAAGGACATTCGGGGTATTGGGTTAGTCTTTATCAACTCAGTACAGACAAAGCTATTACCTCATCAACAATAACAGTTGTCCAAGAATTTCAGATCAAGAAATTGAGTTTGGCATTAATTACACCCAGGTACTCACCCTATATCCAAAGCCCCATACATAATGACCCCCTCTGAACTTAAGGAATTAAGAAGCCAATTAGATGACTTGTTGAAGCGAGGATTTATCCAACCAAGTACATCTCCATCGGGTGCTCCAATTCTTTTTTGTTAAAAAGAAGGATGGATCCTTAAGACTTCATATTGATTATCGGGAGCTTAATAAGAACACTATTAAAAACAAGTACCCGTTACCCCGCATTGATGATCTATTGGATCAGCTACAAGGTGCTGCAATTTTCTCGAAAATTGATTTACGATCTGGATACCATCAACTTAAGATTAAGAAGGAAGACATTCTTAAGTCTGCATTTTGCACTCGTTATGGGCATTTTGAATTTATTGTAATGCCGTTTGGACTGACAAATGCACCAACTGTGTTTATGGATCTAATGAATCGAATCTTCAAGGACTATCTGGACAAATTTGTCATTGTATTCATTGACGATATTTTAGTCTATTCAAAAACTTGAGATCATCACACAAATCATCTTCGTACGGTTCTACAGATTTTACGAAAAAAAATGTTTTATGCTAAATTCTCAAAATGTGAATTTTGGTTGGAAAAAGTTGTGTTCTTAGGACATGCTATCACCAAAGAAGGAATCTCGGTAGATCCCAGTAAGATTGATGCAATTCTTAAGGGGACAAAACCAACTACATCTACCGAAGTACATAGTTTTCTTGGGCTAGCTGGGTATTATCGACGATTTGTACACAACTTCTCAAAGATCGCTTCTCCTTTGACTTGGCTCACACGAAAAAATATTCCATTTAGATGGAAAAATGAGTGCGATGGGAGTTTTCAAGAACTTAAATCATGACATACTATTGCACCCATTTTGACTATTCTTGATGGAGTAGGAGGATTTACGATTTATAGTGATGCCTCAAGAAATGGGTTAGGTTGTGTGCTAATGCAACATGGTAAGGTAATTGCATATGCCTCCCGGTAACTGAAATCTTATGAACTAAACTACCATATACATGATTTATAATTGGTAGCCATTATTTTTGCGCTTAAATTATGGCGCTACTATCTTTATGGGGAAAATGTGAGATCTTCACAGACCATAAGAGCTTAAAGTACTTTTTTACTCAAAAAGAGTTGAATATGAGGCAAAGAATATGGTTGGAATTAATCAAAGATTATGATTGTACCATTAGCTACCATCCAGGAAAAGCAAATGTAGTTGCTGAAGTACTAAGTAGAAAATGTTCCCACCAAGAACTTTTGATCAATCAAATAAAGATCGAGGAAGCCCCCAATTGGAAAAAAAAGGGATCTGAAGAAAAATGACTAACCGCTCTGGCTGTACAATCAACCCTCATGGAGAAAATCAAAGAAGGACAAAAGAGAGATTCGTTTGCTACTAAGATTTGACAAAAATTAGCAAGTGGAAAACCAACAAATTACCATATCTCAGCTCAGGGAATTCTTCTATATAAACATCGAATGTACGTACCAGATATAAATGGATTACAGGACGATATTTTATATGAAGCACATACGACTCCTTATATTGCTCACCCTGGGACCACCAAATTATATCACGACGTTAAAGCATTATATTGGTGGCCGGGTATAAAACGTCAAATTGTCGAATTCGTAGCCAAATGCTTGACCTGCCAACAAGTAAAAATAGAACATCAAAGACTAGCAGGGTTACTACTACCTTTACAAATTCCAGAATGGAAATGAGACCAGATTACAATAGATTTTGTGTGTGGTCTGCCTAAGGTTGCAAAGGATTTTGATGCTATATGGCTAATAATAGATAGATTAACTAAGTCTGCACACTTTTTACCCATTAAAATGACCTTCAAAGTGGAACAGTATGCTGCCTTGTATATACAAGAAATAATACGACTCCATGGAGTACCCATTACGATTACATCAGATCGTGACCCTCGATTTTTATCACGATTATGGAAAGAGATACAAAATTATTTAGGTACAAAGCTTCAATTTAGTACAGCTTTCCATCCACAAACTGATGGAATAACAGAACAAACTATCCAAACTTTGGAGGACATGCTTCGCGCTTGTGTTTTGGAGTTTCAGTACAGTTGGGATTATTATCTACCTTTAATTGAATTCTCTTACAATAACAGTTATCACATGTCAATTCAAATGCCTCCTTTTGAAGCATTATATGGTCAGAAATGTCAATCCCCTTTACATTGGAATGAAGTAGGTGAAAATAAAATCATAAACGTGGTAATGGTCCAGGATATGAAAAAATCAGTTGAGAAGATTAAGAGACTATTAAAGATAGCTCAGGACAACGTAGCTATGCAGATAAGCGACGACGACCACTGGAGTTTGAGATAGGAAATAACATTTTTATTAAAATATCTCCTATCAAGGGTTTGCTAAGATTTGGGAAAAAAGGGAAATTGACCAAGATACATTGGACCCTTCATAATCCTTGAACGCATTGGTAAAGTTGCCTACCGAGTAAAACAACCTGAACAAATGAAAAAAAGACATGATGTATTTCATGTGTCAACTCTTCGAAAATATATTTCAGATCACTTTCATAGACTAACAGAGGCACCAACTGATATTCATCCTTATTTGACCTGGGAAGAAAAATCGGTCAAAATATTAATGAGGGATACTAAGAAGCTTCGCAAGAAAGAAATACCCTTAGTTCGTGTTTTGTGGAAAAGTAAGGTCATTGAAGAAGAAACTTGGGAAAGAGAGGACGAAATGAAAGGTCAATACCCCGAACTTTTTGATTAAGGTAATTTTGATTAGAGTAATTTCGAGGGTGAAATTCTTTTAAGGGTGAAAATTGTGATATCCCAAAATTTTAGAAAAATAACGATTATTTCCATATTCATACTTTTTATTGTGATGAATATTTCATGTAATATAGTAAAAAGTTATGCTAATAATACTATAATTAATTGGTTAATTACCATGTGGAAATATAGAGGGGATAATGTGGCTACCTTATACATAGGATCTTGCCACACTAAAAACTTAAATGACAAATGGCATAATAGGGTTAAAGGTGTCAAAATAATGATTAAGGAAAAATAAATAAATTATTAAGTAAATTTTCAATTACCACTATAAATAGGGGAGAAAGAGAGAAAAGAAACATATAACAAATTAAAAACCAAAGTGATTTACTAAGGAAAGCATTGAAACTTGAAGGTGAGTAATCCACGTCCATTTATATTTCCAAGCATATATTAATATTATGTTTTTTGAGTAACTTTTTTTTATTTTTAAAGTTGATTATAGATTCAAGATTCTACCCATTGACTTTGCATTGGATATTTACATTGTATTGAATATCCCTTGATATGATTATTGATTATACACCAAATTGGTGTAATTGATTAAAGAGCTCATATATTGTTATTTTCAATTTGTGCACACGGGTATAATTGAATATCTATAATTGGACCCATTGTTTTCCTTACCTTATTTCAAAGATAAAAATAAGTATATTCACATTATATGTTTATAATTTTTTTGTAGATGGTCATTACTGAATATATTGACCTTACTTCGTATGAATAGGTGACCTCCGAAGATGGTCAATATTGCATATATGTTAAAGAAGTCCACATGTGGATAATATATCCAGAATTTTCAGGTTTCCATCGTTTTGTGGGCTTCCATTATTACGTGGATTACTTTGAGGCGGCTACTATGATGTACCTATTTACAGTTAGTTTTCCTGGAGAATAAATGCGTCTATGTAATCTTTATGTAATATAATAGTACAAATAGTTTGGTTATGTACAGTACGTAACGCAACTTTTGTAATGCAACTTTTGCCTAATCGCTAACATGTTTTGTTGGCAA
>CAIGRB010114107.1:2806-14275 GCA_903798255.1 Fraxinus quadrangulata
TTTTTTTTTTTTTTTTTTTTACAAGTATAGCAATATATAAATGAAGATTTTGTACAATCTAATAATAAAACCCATAAACGTAAAAGTTGTAGAAATAAAAGCTTTAGCGCCTGTTTGAGCCTCATTTTTTGCCTAAGAATACATTTTGAAATAGTAGATTGATAGAGAATGTTTGGTTAAAAAATAAAGAAAAGTTTTAAAATTATGTATAATATATTGAAAACGTGTGTTTGAAAATAAAAGAGAAAAATGTATTTTGAAAATAATGTGGATCAAACAAGGGATAGATTAAATTTCTGTACAATCTAATAATAAAACCCTATACAGTGAAATCAATTTCCCTGATTTTGTGTACAGAAGCATTACTCACAGAAATTTCACAGAATAAACACAAATGTGGGCCTTGCGCTAAATTTTTTTTTTAAAAAAAAATACATATGTGGCCCACCTTTGTGTCTATTTTGTGAAACTGTGAGTAATGCTTTTGTACATGGAGCATAACTCTTTATTTTTTATTAAAATAGAAAATCAACAAAAAGAAAAGAGTTAACTTACACATCATCAAAATCCAAACACAATAAAAAATATCTGCAGAAATTTAAGAAAAAAAAGCAAGAGGGTCAATTAAAAGCTTACAGAAATGTTCTTTTCTGTTTTGTTTGAAGAAGATCTGATTATTTTGCCGGATCTTGTTTGGGATTTTGCTGCAATTTTAAGTTGGATTTAATGGTTTTTTTTGCCGTTTGGTATTTGTCGTTTCTAACCTCGGTAAAAATGCTTATTTTGAGCGAGTGGGTTTACGGGTCTTGGGGTGGGTTTTGGGCTGAACTCCTTTTTTAAGAGGCCCCTATAAATCATGAAGCCTATGGCGACTGTCTAGTTCGCCTTGGGCCAGGGCCAACCCTAGAATTTTGGGTTGAGTAGACTCGTGCTTGACTCGCCTCAAAAAAGCACGAGTCAACTCATACGATGGGCCTAACCAAGCTCGAAGATTGTTCAGCTTGACTCGAGCTATCAAAACCCCATTCCAATAATATCCGATCTTATATCTGGCATACTTAAAATCTTATCGGATGCACTATGGTTTGCGCTTCGTCTTTCAAATAACATACAAAATTAATTTATCGACAAAATAAGCCGAACCAAAAATTAAATAATTTTCAACGAATAATGTTCCAAGAATGAAGAGAGTCGATTATTTTGAACCTTGTGGTCCGTATTCAACTCTGTTACATGAGTTTTCTATTATATTGCAACAAATATGCAAGTCGCAATAAATCATCCGGGACATTTATTTCTTTTAGGTATGTACAAAAGTTAGTGAAATACATGATTGTAGGATTGTTAACCCCATAAAATGTTTGGTTAAAATTAATTTTCGATATTCACTTAAACAAAATTCAAAATTTTAATCCCCAACCAAACAGGGGATAGTATAGAAGTACATATAGATATATGTTTATTAGTACATTTATACTTATAAGTTTTATTATATAATAAATCCTCCAAGATAATGATTCATATTTTAAGCACATCAATCTTAAAATCTAATTACTCGTTTAGATTGAGAGTCGCACGAGTCTTTTGTTTAAAAATTAGTACAGAAGAAATGGAAATCAAGAAGTTACAATTTGTTAGAATTCAAAATGTATCTCAATTGATGCACGATCACCAAAAATAAATAAATACGTGAGACACATGCTATCTATCTCTTTTTATAACATCCATCATGCCTCGCTTCACGCAAAAATTGCGTCGATAATAATGAATTTCATTGTACCTAGCAGTGTAATCTCGATCAAGATTGAGATTTAAAACTCACATCTTTCTTTCTACATAAAATAAGTTCGACTTTCTTCGACATACCTAACACCCAATTAATAAAAAATTAAATTGGGATTTCGTAACCTGAATTGACTGATATGCCCTTGGATGGAGGAGGAGTCCTACAGCTCTTTACTGATCTTGCATCAGACAACAAATATTGCTGCCTAAACATGGTAATGAAAGCTTCCACTCTCTGGTTCAATTCCTCCTTTGACAGCTGATTGCATTCCTTTTCCACCACATGATCTTCATCACTAGCTGAAGTCAACGGCTCATATTGCATCTTCTTCTTTCTCTCAATCTTGACGACTTTTTCTTCAGTTTCTTGAACAGTTTCATTTGATGGGCTTTGACTTTGAGAAGTACTTGAACTGAAAAGAATGGCCAAGAGCAGGAGATTTAGAGAAAGGAACACCCACACGCGCCACCGCGAAACCACCGTGGCACATTCAAAGCAGGCCATGAGCGCCGCCATTGCAGCGGCGAACCAGACTGCTTTTAGTTGATCTTCGCTCTTGTACTTCTTCTCTTCCTCCATTGATACACACGAGAACATACAGATTTAAGATGGTGAAGAAAAGGGCCTCTTTTATAAAGAGCGAGTACATTGGGGCCTGTTCAATTGTGATTTGTAATGATCAGATGACAGGACCAATGAGTATGGGTAGGCGTGGACAATAAGACATTCTCATTCAGTCATTCTGATGGAGAAGAATCAATGCAGTAACATTATCATTGCTACAAGTCTGGATTTTTAGATTTTTAGTTTGTGTTGGTTTCTGTGCGCCTTCTGGTGTATGGCAGAAAGGGCCGTGATATGTCGAGCCGAGTAACATAACTGGCTTTATTTAAGTCTGGTGTAGGCCCTACAGAGACCGGTATATTAAGTGACGGGTTATGACGTTTTTTAGGCTCTTGAGCTTGCAATTGCTTTTCTAAAATCTTGCTATTGTTTCCTTTTTATTTTCAAAATATATTTTTCTCTCTTCTTTTCAATTATATTTTCAATAAAATAATATAACACGTAAAATCAAAAAATTTCTTTATTTTCTAATCATACATTCTCCATCTATCTTGTATTTCAAAATGTATTTCATATTTAAAAAAAATGGGGGCCGAAACATGCTTGTATTTGACTTAACCTAAATTGGCTCGATTTGACTTAACCTAAATGCAAGTTTAGATAGGTCGTTTAGACCATAGCATTCAAAAATATATAAGTTGTGGTGGATCTCTAAGTGTGGATGTTACATTATTTTTATTGTTATATTGTACAATATATAGTTGTTGACGGTAAAATTACAATCAACAAATTCCCCCCCACCTAACCAAGACATTATCCTCCTACGTCCATTGATTTTGATGCTTCAATTGGAGCAAAAGGTAAAATGTCTATTCGTTAGAGAGATATTTGATTTTGCATCCATTTCTCCTCCTAGGCGAGGTATTTATAAATTTACTTGAAGATGTTGGGTTATTCTAGAAAATGATAGGTGATGATCGTTTAATAGTGGACTGGTAACTAATTATGTTCATGTATTCATGTGTTACCGATAATTTAGAAGTCATGCTTTTTGAATTTGCAAACATATATTGAAGTAATGATTTTTATCGTCATCAAGAGAGATGGTTGGACTTGCCTTTTATACGAGCCTTCCATCTACCTTCGCGCTTTTACACTTCGCCTAGCGATTGATCTCGCTGGATAAATTTCTTATTTTGACATCAATAATTGTGGAGTGTGTTCGAGTAATTACATTATTAGAAACAGTTAAATTGTGAATTAGTCAATTATAAATGCACATTTGCTCTGTGGATAAATAATTTTGTTTTTTCTTTCTTCAATTTTAAATTTAAATTTGTAATCATTCAATATTGTGAGACATCTCCGCATGCTTTTTGTCGGACTTCGAAAGGTGATTGAACAGAAACATGTTGGGCAGGTGGTATTAGTTGGTCGGGACGTGACGCGTCCAACAGCACGCCTATTTCGATGCGCATAGATCATTATCAAATGTCACAGTCAATTCGGCCAAAAACATATCAACTTAAAACAATTTCAATTATTTTCGTTTAGTTTTCTGTTACAAAAAAAAAATAAAAAAATAAACTTTGGAACAATATATTCTAAAAGGTTCATTAAGATTCTAGACTTGGGAGAAAATATACAGTCTCACGCTTAGATGAAAAATAGAATTCAACTCTACGTTGACCACCTAAGGTGAACTAGGCGAAAAAAGCATGCACCTTTTTTGAGCAAGTTGTATTTACTTGTTCTTAGCCCCTGTTTGGCCCCATTTTAGGGGGTTGAAAAATTTTAGAATAGTAATTGATGAGAGAATATGTGGTGGAAAAATTTTAGATTTATGTGTGATATTATTTTATTTGATAAATGTGTGGTTAAGATGAAGAGAAAAAAAATTAATGTAATGGAATGAAATTTAATGGGGCTCAAACGGGGGCAAGTCCAATTCAACAAAAGTTCTCAATCGTTGCTAAAACCTAAAAAGGAAATAAGTCCAACAATAAATCTACACTATCACATACTAGTTATACGAATATAGTTCTCTCTTTTCATGAACGGAGCCCTACTTACTCATTTAGAGTATTTATGATTTTGAGAATTATAATTTTATTGAGAATTTGAAACACATTATCATTTTTTTTTAAAAAAAATCGAGGCCATCTGGCCTCGTTGAGGTCCAATCCGCCTAAATTATTTAGACCAATAAAAGTAAATGGTTGCATCTTATTTATTCCTAAATAACTTGATGTGAATTTTGATTACACCCAAAGATTTTCTCGGTGTTGTAGTGTAGGTTTGGGGTGTCGTATCCATAAGGAGATGGAAAAATTATCAAAGGTTCCAAAATGTTGATCGTTCTCTCCAAATGTATAGAAAATCTCAATATAGGGAAATTAAGATCAATACTTGAAATAATAGAATTAAAATCAATGAATTAAGGCATTGAAACATCGGAATTTCCTCACCCGAATCATATCATTTAACATCAATCATTTATTTTTATAGCACGATTAGAGGCTTTCATCTCGACGCTCTAATCGGAGAATTTATCGTCCAAACCAATTAATTTCAAAAGTAATCCTAATAATTAGATTTCCTTTAACAATTTCCCACAATTATTTATTGAAATCAGATTACAAATTGACCATATACGTATAGCATAAAGCCGTAAATAATCATACCAATAAATTACTAAAATTGAAATTCAATAAGTAATTCAATTAACAATGGAAGAAACATGATTAAATCCATGAACAATCTCATAATTATTAAACCAATTTCAGAATAAATTCACAAGAGTGAGAAATCTAAATCTTGAATTGTTTACAACTGAAAAACTCAAAATGATGAATGAAAAGTGTTAAAATCACCGAATTCGATTGAGTTCCTCCCTTACTTNGAAATCTAAATCTTGAATTGTTTATTATTAAAATCTCAAAATGACGAATGAAAAGTATTAAAATCACCGAATCCGAGTGAGTTCATTTTTTATTTCACTAAGATTTTTAGTCTCCCATAGAGTTCTTGAGCCAAACTTGAGAGAAAATTGATAGGAGATGAATGGTAGGCATTTTTTCTCCAACTTAGGGTTCAGAAGACATGTTAAAAGTTGTTTCCATAAGTGGTTGAATCAATTTAGGAAACTAGAAAATTTGCGTCAACAGTTACTATCATACTACCTCATGGTTATACAGTTTCCAGCCTCCCAATTCTCGGTAAAAGAGTGGGCGATCGCATGGTATTTGGATTCTTTTCGTCGGATAGCTTTCAGTGTTTTGGCCATAACTTTCTCTATCGATGTCCAATTGAGATGATTTAAAATGAGTTGGAAAGCCGACTTAAAGGGCTATAACTTTTTTTCAGACATCATCATCTATTTCGATCATCTTATATGTCAAAAATGGGTCTCAATTGGAAGCTTAAAATCAGTGCAAAACAATTGCCCATGTTTTGACAGTAAAATAAGTATGTAAAAACGCACTTATCAAATTTCTTTTTCAATTGATTAATAACGACGACATTTTAGTTGGAGCCTTGTTAACTGCATGATTTTTCTGATTTGCAAAATTAAGACTATCATTAGCTTAAGTGCCTAATCAGACCAAAATGCTCATTAATCACGAGATTAATTTAAATTAATTTCGAACAAACCTTTTTTCTTTGTTGAGGCTCGAACCCTAATTAATGATATGCTCCCAGTAATTTGGCTCAAACTTGTGTTTGCTGATATACGTTTTTATTAGTGGAAACATTTTTTATGAGATGATGACACGTGCTCAAATTCTAACCCTTGGATTCTTACATTATTGACGTGTGATATATATACATGCACAGTGCTGGATATTTTCACTTCTTCTGCCTTTCGAGATTCTTCTAACTTCTGGGTTCTTCAGAAAAACACATTTTCTTCCTTTAGATTAAGGTTTAATATTTGTGTTCTTCATCTCTTTTAATGAACTTGTAAATTGAGATCATTACATATTTTCAGCCTTTGTAATCTGTAGTTTCTGAATGATTGCTGTGAGAATAAGGATTTTCTTGCAGTTGTGATTTCAGTAGCCGATTGAGAAGTTTCTTGAGTGATTCTTCAGAGATTTGCATTTTGTTGTTGAAGAGATAAGTATTCTGTGCTTTTCTCTTGTATTGGAAGAACATTTGGTAACTTCTTGCCATTTTTGGGTTATATAGTGCAACCGAGCAGATATCCATTATTTGGATGCTCAACGGAGGATGTAGGGGTTAGAAGTGGTCGTCGAACCTCCGGGGTCGAAATAATTCTTTGTGCTCAATCTTTAATTTTCTGCAAGCTTATTTTCTGATCGATTGATATTTTGTGGAATCTTGTTTTAATATCATGTGTTGTGGATTTTTTCAATGGTATCAAGACCTGAACTGAGAACAAAATACCTGGATCTTTGTAGAAAGCGTTCGATCTGTTCAGATAAAAAAATTGGAACTGCTGCTAAGCAAGTCTTAAAGATATCGAGTTTTTATAAACTCAATGGGTGAGATCTTTTAATTTTTCTAAATCTTAGGGTTTCTCAATTTTTTTCCCCTTGATTTACCATACACTAAAACTCCCTGAAAATCTTTGTCCAAAGAATCATATGAGGTCTTGAGAATTTGAGATAAATCCAGTATGAGTGTGTATCCGGAGGATCTTGTTGGAGAAGTCTTTGAAACATAGACATTCGATCTCTGTTGTCGTGTTCTTTGTCTGTGTTTGTTTTGCATGTTCTTTGATTGTGATTGAAACTTGAAAATCTTGCATTACTAAGTGTACTATTGTGATTTGAAACTGCAGTGTTTGTGAGTCCCTGTCTGTGCTTTGTTAATATTATGAACTATTATTTGCGTATCATCTTTTAATAAGAATATGGCTTTTGCTAAGTTTGAAGCTACACAATTTGATGGAAGAGATAATTTTAATATCTGGAGTCAAAAAATGAAGGCAATTTTAATACAAATGAGAGTTGTTAGAACTCTAGATGATATTTGGCCTGCAGACTTGCTTCTTGCTATGAAAACTGAACTTGAAGAGATTGTCTGGAGTACTATTTCTTGTACTTGTCTAATAATGTTGTGAGGGCTATTGATAAAATCAAAACTACTTCTGAACTGTTGACTAAACTGCATTATAAATATGTGACTAAGACTATTTCAAATAAATGTTATTTACTAAAACAATTCTTTTCTTTTAAAATGGACTATTTTGTTGATTTGAATAAAAATTTGAATTGGTTTACCAAGTTGACCTAATACTTAATCAACTGTGATGAAAACTTTTAAAAGATCAGTTGGATGTAGTCTTGTTAAACTCCATTAGTGAAAAATATAGAACTATTAAGATTGCTCTAGAATATGGTAGAACTGAGATTATCACTGATGAAACCATTAGTGTTTTAAGAAATAAGGCTCTTGAAATTAAATCTTAATCAAAAGAAAGTCATAATGGAGATAATCTTTTAGCAAAGGAGAAGGGTTTAGTAAACCTAATTTTCACTCAAGTGGAAGGATGAAAATAAATCCAAAAATAAGGCAAAAGGCAAGAAATGCTATTATTGTAAAAAAAAAAAAAGGGTTTATTTTATTAAAGATTATTATAAGAAAGATAATGAAGTAAAAGATAAGAAATTTGATGATGGGAATTAATATGATTCTGGATAGGCAACCACTTGATCAAGTTTTGGAGTTCAAATTGAAGGAGTCAACAAACCAAAGATCAAGTTTCGTGAAGGGCTCAGGGAGCCGAACGAGTTGGATTCAAAGTTTGGAAGATATCTAGAAAGAAAACGAGTAGCATGGATTAAAGTGGGCATAACTCTCAGCTCGATTGTTGGATTTTCGTCCATAAGTACAATGCAGAATCGTCATGAAATTCTGGCGGTCGCACAGAAACATGCCGAGAACAAGTTGGCGGAATTTTCCTATTTTCGCGAGATTTCCTTGTTAGATTAGTATTCTATTTTATTTCCAAATTTGACAATATTCTATGACCTAATTANCTTGAATGAACATGTACCGAACTTATCAAATATTATTATATTTGAGGTGTTCAACCCTTAGAACTTATCAAAAGATTAGGCACCCTTTGTGGTGTTTACAAATCGGTGTTCGTTGGTTTTGTAATCAAAAGGTCATTCAAACTTCGTTTTTGTTTGGTTGCTTGGTTCAATAATTTGTGGGTCGAGATTCTACCGTCTACAACCTAAATTTTGGCCTTCCCAGCATTTTCAATTAATTCTACGATTTCCACGCTGATCCCGCTCCCGGGTTTGCGTCAGGAATACTGCCTTAGTCTGTAATAAAGAGAAGTTTGAAGATGGGTTAATCCTTGTTAATATTGAAAAGAAGTTAAGTAATGAATGGATACTTAATTCTGGATGTCCTTTTCATATGTGCCCAAACAAAAATTGTTTTCTTGATTTTGAAAAAACTATTGGGGGATAAGTAATAATGGAACATAACATGACTTGTAAAGTTAGTGGAATAGGAACTCTTAAAATGCTGCTTGAAAATAGAAATGTACTACTCCTAAAAGGAACTAGATATGTTCCTGAATTAGAGAAGAACCTTGTGTCTTTAGGCATGGTAGATGACATGGAGTTTGACATAAAATTGGGTCAAGGACATATTAAAATTCTTAGGGGCACTGATTTGATTATTAGTAACCCTAAGAGACATGTTCTTTATTTTTTGAGAGCTAAACATTTACTTGGTTTGACTGCAACTGCTTTACCTGAAACCTTTACTTTAGAAAAATTATGGCATGAAAGACTTCGCCACATTGGCAATGTTTGAATGTGATGATTTTGTTTCATTATTTACTTATCAAGATTAATTTGAAAATGAACTTAACTCATATGATGATGCTATTAATTGTAAAGATTCTAAACATTGGAAAGCTGTTAAGGAAGATGAAATGAGTGTTCTTCTTAAAAATAAAACATGGGAATTGGTTAAAAGACCTGAAGACCAAAAGCTAATTAATTATAAGTGGATTTATAAGATAAAAGAATGTGAAGGGGGAATAAAAATATTAGATATAAAGTTAGACTAGTAAGTAAAGGATTCACTCAAAAAAATGTGTTGACTATATTGAAATTTTTTCCCCTATAGTTAAATATACCACTATTAGGTGCATTCTTGCCCTTATTGTTCAATTTAAATAGGAACTTGATCAATTAGATATTAAGACTGTTTTTCTCTATGGTGATTTAGACGAAAGAATCTATATGAAGCAATCTGTTGGTTTTATTAAAGGTGATTCTGAAAATGTTGTGTATTTGTTAAAGAAATCACTTTATAGTTTGAAACAAGTCACAATGCAATGGTATAAAAGGTTCGATACCTTTTGTTTTGAAACATGGTTTCCAAAGAAGCAATTATGATGTTTGCCTATACTATAAAGGTAAATAGGGTAAAAGTTCTTTATACTTAGTACTTTATATTGATGATATGTTACTTGCAAGTTGTAATAAATCTGAAATTGATGATATCAAACAGAAGCTGAAATTTGTATTTGATATGAAGGATTTTGGTTCTGTAGAAAAGATCTTTGGTATGCAGATTTTAAGAAATAAAGATAAGGATATGTTATTTTTGCATCAACATGATTATATGGTAAAACTTCTAAAAAAATTTAATATGTTTGACTGTAAACTTATTACTTTACCTCTTTCAAATCATTTTAAACTTTCATTTGAGTTTTGTCCTAAAACCATGAAGAATTTGCTAGAATGTCTAGAATTTCATATGCAAATGTAATTGGATATGTCATGTACTAATGGTATGTACAAGACTTGACATAGCTCATATCTTGTGTTTAAATTGAATAAAAGAGTGATTACTTTGAAGGGATTTACTAATTCTGATTTTGCTAGAGATAGAGATAATAGAAAACTTACTTCAACTTTTTATTTTACTCTCTATGATACTGCTATAAGCTGTAAATCACAATTGCAAAAGGTAATAGCTCTATCTTCAACTGAAGCAGAAGACATTGTTTCTTCAGATTCTATTAAATAACGTATTTGGTTAAGTAGATTGCTGAATGAATATGGATTTGTTGATGAAAATGTAACTTTATTTTCTAATAATCAAAGTGTCATACACGTGAGTAAAAATCTCATGTTTCATGATAGGAGTAAGCATATAGACATTAAATCTCACTTTATTAGAGAAATTATATCTAAAGGAATTCTGAAGATTGGTAAAATTTCTACCCAGTTTAACCCTTCAGATATGAGAACTAAGATAATATCTTTAAACAAGTTTCTGTTTCGCAAATTTTATAGAGAAATGAAAGGTTTTTGTTGCTGTGATGGAAAAATAAAACTTTTATGCCTGATTCACCAAATGAATTATATGATTTATTTATTTATAAAGAATCTACATGTATGAAATTCAAAAAACGTTCACATGGATATAATAATCACTTTGCATTCACTTCATTTGGTGTGAAATACGACAATGAACTCTTTAAATCATACCGAGCTATTTACACCTTTAGAGTTCAAGGCCAGGTATATTATTACATAAATCAACTCATACGAGAAAGAAATATGTCAAATTATATACAATTACATTTTTATGATACAGAATAAATGCTTGAAGCGTGGAAAATTTTATGTCATTATTACACATCACGTTGCTTGTATCTACAGGAGAAACAACGAAAATGGGCAGAAGACCAAATGAATCTGTATCAACAAGAAGCACAACCTAAAGCACAAATGTTGATATATGGAGATGAATTAGCTCGAAAACGAATGAAGGTTTCAACACTTACTCTTCTTGTATCTCATTCTGAGATCAAATATTAAGTTTATTGTGATGTGAGATTCAGTAGAAACATGAGTTTTTTGCTTTATTAACTCGCATAACCTATATGATTATATCTGTGTTGCCATTGATGTTATCCCTAATGTTTATTCAGTAAAACAATCATTAAAATAAAAATCAAATCACAAATATCGGAAATAAAACCAATGTCCACACAAAGCGAACTCCACACTCCGCACAGTATGTAATTTTTTTTTTTTGTAAATTAAGAGGAGAAAATTTCGGAATAGAAAAAAATAAAGTAAAATTCTCACAATTGTTGACTTTGAATG
>CAIGRB010114122.1:16842-50818 GCA_903798255.1 Fraxinus quadrangulata
CTTAAACAGTTAGGAATGTAATATTTGGAAAAGGGAAGCATTGTACAAACTTATCTGTCTCCACCCCACCCACCCCCTCATTCAAAATATTACATTCCTAACTGTTTATGTTGATGATTGTCGAGATTTCTAAGATGCCTCCATAAATACAAATAAAATACCATCAATGTAGCCTTCGATGCAAAACAGAATAGGTTGTCATATCGACCTATTTCATAAAGGACAACAAATTAGCCTCATTTCAACATATTTGGGGTCGATTATTTAAATCCTTTCGCTACCCCTTTCGGTTCATTGCTAGATCATTAGCAACAGCAGGACACGAACACGTGCACAAGATAATAGTATCCTACATTCGACTATGTCAATAAACACTAGTGACATGCACGATCTAAAAGAACTATTAAAAGATATCCTTAGCAACCACAACTAGTCCTGAAAACATGCACAGAACATTATCATCCACCATCATATCCCTAAAAATATATATACCGAAAGATTTAGAGCAACAAGATTATCAGAAACTACAAGCAGCCATCAACACAAGCACGAGACACTCTTATTTCTGCATCCACCATCAGTAACTAAAACCTGCTGCAAAGCGTGAACATCTTTCCATTCGTACATGTTTAGTTCATCGTTCTCCTTGGGTTGTTTGTTCCGATATCTCAAGATTGCTAATCTAACAAAGTACTATCGATACAGAAGATACATATAATATCCATTCAAGCCAAAATACTTCTAGATTTTTTTACATAATTATTATCCTTGGTACAGATACAAGTTATGTGCTGTATTTTAAAATTTACCATGGATATCACAATATTGCCACAAGGTACTAATGGAAATATACCACATGAAAATTATGTATGCTACTTTAAGTAAATGGCTGGGTCTAGATCAATGATCAGGTTTTGAGCTAGAGGTGTCTGCACGACTTATTCGCTTCTTCCTATATCTCCATGCAACTTGAATTTGTCTTGCTGCTAAGCCTCGCCAGTAAGGTGATTCGTATCTGCAGTGGAACATATATCTAAAGAGTGAGACTACGCCGTACAGATATAAAGAAGCTGTGTTCGAAGACACTTTCCCCTTTTTCCTTAAAAAATGAAAAAGAAAAAAAAAAAAAAAAAGTCCCCGTAATATAAAGTCGTCATTGCTTCCTGTTTAGAACTGCTATGTGGAGATGTATATTGTTAAATTGACTGAGGCAGTTCTGAACTACTATAAAAACGAAATGATTCAAAATGTGTTTAGGCTAGTAGGACACCTACAAACTGCCTTACTGCTTCCACTCTAGTAAACATGCTTATCCAGGGAGATCAAATGAGCTCTAATATTTACATCATTTAAGTTTGACAGGAGAACAGTTATATTTTCCCCATAAAGTTTAGAATAACGGAATAAAATTATAGATAGATTATTAAATGGTAGTAAGTGATAAGAGAGAGGCTATAGGGACTGTGTAAACCAGGTCCCCTTTTGACATTCGGTTGCAATGTAATTCCCTATCAGATTCTTCAATAATCAATTTCAAGAATTTGTTAAGATTCACACAGGTAGAAATTACCTTATGGCCCCCTGAACACGTGGACTTTTCAAGAATCTTGCAAAAAGACTGGTGACTTCTTCAAGATCTGAAGCTCGCAATATAAATGCTTCTACATTAGTTAAGCATTTCACAAGCCTATTGCTCAGTAATCTGTGTCCCGGAATCCTGATTCTTTTTCCATCTGAAAAAGAAAAGATAAAGAAAATGTGTAGTGTGATTTTCCAAATACAATTAAGTTCAGTTGGTACTACTCTCACTTCTTCGGTTCCTACAACCATGGCTGCACATACATAATTTTTTAAGGAAAACATTATCCATGCAGCAGATCTGATGAATCAATTCTTTGTAGTAGATTTCAAAATAATTACTTATTTAAGGATCAACGAAGAGACTTAAGCCTAATGTGAATTTTGATGATTGAGTGTTCAATCTTCACACAGTTCTGTACCAAAAACTTCTGTGAATACCTCGAAAGATTCCCTGTATCTATTTTAGCAGGTAAAAGAGCTTGCGACATTTCTAATGATGTAGCTTCAAATTTTCAAGTACATAGATAGAAGATCAGATTATTTGTAGTCGATCAACTTTAGAATTATAATGACTCATGTTTCATAGCTTATAAAATGATTGAAGCAAATCCAAGTATCAATTTATGTGTAAACATGACAATGAAACGACTCGTTTATTGTTAAAACAAACACTGGCTAAGATAAATTTCCATGAAAACGATGCACGTAAAGTTTACCTGTCTGAATAGTGGAGTTACCTGTCTTATTTAAACAGGCAAAATGAAAATGCTCTAAAATTGCCTTTCTTAACATGCAGCAATTCAAGTTCCAGTAGCCAAAAACAAAGCAAACAAGCGAAGTTACTAAAAAGAGAAGACTAGTCGTACTTGTACCTTTATTTACAGAAGAATGCTCAAGGCACCATGTGAGAAGTTCTTCTCCACAAGCATCTCCTTCAGACAAGGGAGTTGCAATCAAATCTTCCCCAATGCTCTCCAATTTCCCCCGAACTATGAACACCATCTTGTTTACCAGACCACCGTGATATAAGATTTTGCTTCCTTTAATATATGTCTTTTGGCGTAGCCTCTCACATATGGCATCCATGATAGGTTCATCCAGAAGTTGAAAAATTCGGACCTTTAAAATGACAACATACCAGCAATTTTATCAGACGATGAAGAGTCCTTAATATAGTCAAACAAAAACAATAGACCATGGAGATGGTAATTTGTGCAATTAGAAACTGATTGCAAAATGTTTTATTATAACCTGGACCAATCCTGAAGCACAAGATCCCTATGAACTCAACTATACAAGGGACTTAAAACCTCATACTTTAACAGGAAAGATTTAATCGACAAAAATAATAAAACAAAAGCTATAATATCATCATGTATTGAATGACCGCGTCATTTAAAAGACTAGATTCAAGGAGATGAATTTATTATTTTACATTTATATCTCCAACACGCCTTCTCACATGCAGTACAAATTCATTTTCTTCATAAATTTTGTAAATGGGGTATGGCAGAACTCGGAGTTGGGGCATTTGCCTGCTCAAACACTATATGGAATGGCTACCTAATCTAAAAGCTTGATCAATTATCCTTGTCTTTATCCTATATAGGTTCAAGTGGTATGCTGTCTTTTCTTTGCTTTCACATGATCTTCGATGTACAGCCCTAGTATCTCTCGTTCTAGGGTTTTGTTTCGCGTCAATCTATTTTTGGTGAGTAGGAACTTACTTTCTCAATAAATTTAAAAAGATGACGACGTATTTCCCTTTGAAGGTCTTCAGGTAAATTCTCCAGTAGCATTTCTTCATTTACCCCTCTGGTGGCAGCCCAATTATAACGTTCTGCTTGTTGAACTTGCCTGCATGGAAAATTTATCATACATTTTGTCTGAATTTAGAGGTTGCACTTTATGCCAAAAATACATATCCACAATTAAAATGATCAAATGAAGATTTAGATCACAACTGCATTTTAGAGTTCTACTAACAAAAGTTAATTATAGAAAAAACGTAGCTCATCATTGAGCAGTTGATAGTTTAATAGCAGAAGTAGGTCGATAATTCTTAAAAGTCTAAAAGTGTTAGACCCAAAGTTGGACAAATGGAGGAATGAACCCCAAGATCATTAAAGACAACAGATGAAATATGGCATTTTACCTTTCTCGAGACAACGTTTAATTAGACAACTTACGTCCACACTTTAGACAAAAAAATTGAAAAACATTTAGATTTGGATTTTTTGTCACTGGCTAGTGAAGAGGGCAAGGATCTGCCCTTTATTTTATTTGATGATTAGAGGATACAATATCCTCGTGATAGTCATACTTTTGCTTTTAAAATTGATAAAACTATTTATTTTATCAAATATATAAAAAATAGTTTGTTGTCATATGCTGCTGTAGAAGCGTATGCTTAAGAGACAAGGTAAGGAGGAACAATCTTTCAACAATAATAGCAGTAAAAAAATATAGTTACAGCAGCAATGATGAAAGAGAACTATAACTTAGAAACTACAAGATAGAAACACAGATGACGCAGTATAATTCCTAGCCATTGATCAAGTTTTAGCTAAACGAGTCTCGTTAGTATGAGATACACTCAAGTTTGCTTACTTCTTTAAAGCCTGAAGTTTTAGGTAATTTCTCTCTTATTCATACATAGAAATGTTTGGTGTATATATACAAATACCTAATACTATTTTAGGATAAACCCCAAACATAAAACCTTATGAATTAGGGTTAAATATATTTACTTTCCTCTTCTACAAATAACCTCTAACACTCCCCCTCAAGCTGGAACATAGATGTTTATCATACCCAATTTGTTACAAAGATAATTCACCTGGACCCCATTTAGAGCCTTTGTGAAGATATCTCCCAATGGTTCTCATGTCTTCACATACCCTGTAGAAACAAAACCTTGCTGAATCCTCTCACGAACGAAATGACAATCAATCTCAATGTGTTTCGTTCGTTCATGAAAGACTGGATTAGATGCAATATGAAGTGCAACTTGGTTATCACACCATAACTTAGCCGGTATTGAAGTCTTGAGACCCATTTCAGTGAGGAGCTGATGTATCCATATTATCTCACATACAGACTTAGTCATAGTCCTATATTCTGATTCCGCACTCGAACGTGAAACCACATTCTGTTTCTTGCTTTTCCATGAAACCAAATTTCCTCCAACAAATACACAATAGCCGGATGTAGATCTTCGATCTTCCTTGGATCCTGCCCAGTCAGCTTCTGAAAAGCATTCAATCCTGGTGTGACCATGATTGCCATACAAAATTCCTCTCCCAGATGCTCATTTTAAGTAGGATAAAATTTGTTCTACAGCTCTCCAATGATCAACAGTTGGGGAAGACATATACCGAATTACCACACTAACTGAATAGGCAATATCTGGACGAGTCACGGTAAGATAGTTCAACTTCCCAACCAACTTTCTATATCCTTCCGGATCTTCAAACAATTCGCCATCTTTTGTAAGCTACAAATTCGGAACCATTGGAGTACTATATGGTATAGCTCCCAATTTTCATGTTTCAGTCAACAAGTCAAGTACGTACTTTCTTTGAGATAAGAGGATTCCTTTCTTACTTCTCGTCACCTCAATATGCAAGAAATACTTTAGTGTTCCTAAATCCTTTGTGTAAAACTGACTGTGAAGAAAAGATTTGAGAGATGAAATACCACCAAAATCACTCCCAGTAATAACAATGTCATCAACATAGACGACTAATAGGATGATACCAGCTGCAGACTGCTTATAGAAAACAGAATGATCAGACTTACTCTTTTTTATGCCAAACTTCTCAATAGCCTGACTAAACTTTCCAAACCAGGCCCTGGGACTTTGTTTCAAGCCATACAAGGATTTATGAAGACGACAAACTTTCTCATACTCCCCTGAGCAACAAAGTCAGGTGGTTGCTCCATATAAACTTACTCTTGAAGTTCACCATGAAGGAAGGCATTCTTAATGTCTAACTGATGCAGTGGTTAATTAAACATAGCAGCCATGGAAATAAATAATCTGACCGACGTGAGTTTAGCAACAGGAGAGAAGGTGTCAAGAGTAATCAACTCCATATGTTTGAGCATATCCCTTAGCAACAAGTCGAGCTTTTAACCTAGCAACAGCCCCATCCGGATTGACTTTAACTGCAAACACCCATTTACATCCAATAGCCTTTTTACCTGCACGTAAGTGTACCAAGGTCCAAGTACCATTGTCATTTAAAGCATTCATCTCTTCAATCATAGCATTACGCCATCCGGGATGAGATAGGGCATCATGAACAGTCTTAGGAATAGTGACAGAGTCAAGAGTTGCAACAAAAGAATATGAGGACGGTGATAAATGGTTATATAACACAAAAGAAAATACTGGATAAGTACATTGACGTTTACCTTTGCGAAGTGCAATAGGAAGATCATCACTCGAACTGGGACCTGGATCTGATGACGAAGGAGCTGGTGCAGGACATGAAGCAGGAGGTGGAGAAACAGGAACCGGATCAGGAGTAGTGGGTTGTTGGCGGCAAGAGTAAACCTGTGTTATAGGAGGCTTAGCAGGAGCAGAAGAAAGATCTGGACTCAGGGATACACAAGTATAGATTAATAAATCGTCTTCCCACATACTGATAGAACTTGAGGATGAAGCAAATGGTGTTTGTTCAAAAAATGTAACATCAGCAGACACGAGATACCTGTTAAGATTGGGACAGTAACATCGATACCCTTTTTGTACACGAGAATAACCAAGAAATATACACTTTAGAGATTTGGGATCAAGTTTTGTAACATGAGGTCGTACATCCCAAACAAAACAGATGCAACCAAATGTCCTAGGTTCAATAGGAAATAAGGACTTGTGAGGAAAAAGGGTATGAAAGGGAGTTTCTCCAGATAGAATGGAGGAAGGCATGATTAATCAGAAAACAGGCAGTAGAAACGGCATCAGCCCAAAAATGTTTAGGGACATGCATTTGAAATAACAAGGCCCTAGCAATTTAAAGAAGATGTTTATTTTTTCTTTTAGCAACTCCATTTGAGATGGGGTGTCGACACAAGAAGTTTGATGAGTAATGCCATGTTGAACTATATAATTATGGAAGTATTCTGATAAATATTTATTAGCGTTATCACTTCTCAAAGTTTGTACAGGAACATTAAATTGAGTTTTGATTTCAGCACAGAAGGCTGTAAAATGAGAGAATAGTTCCGAACGATTTTTCATTAAAAATAACCACGTCATTCGAGAATAATCGTCAATAAAGGTAACGAAATATTTAAATTTAGATTTAGACACAACAGGACAAGGACCCCAAATATCGGAGTGAACTAACTCAAAAGGAGCACTAGCTCTTTTATTGACTCTGGGACTAGAACTCAAACGATGATATTTGACAAACTGACACGACTCGCAATCTAATGAAGATAAACTAGAAAATTGAGGATAACGTTTCTTTAACACAGGCAACGAAGGATGACCGAGCCGACAATGTGCTTAAAAAAGGGTTACAACTCCAGAACATGCAACAGACTTTAGTGTTTGTGTATCAAGAATGTAGAGGCCTCCACACTCATGTCCTTTACCAATAATCTTCTTCGTCATAAGATCCTGAAACAGACAAAAATTAGGATAGAATGAGACACAACAATTAAGAGAACGAGTGAAAATTGTGCTAGACGGCGACTAGGACCGAACGGCGATTGGCAGAGGCTGACCGACGATGGGCGACTCCCCTGGTGCAGGCGGCGCGCACTGAAATCGCCGGAAGAAAGAGAACAGAGGCCCAAACGTACTGAAAACTGGGTCGGACGGCGAGAGAAGACTGAATCGGCGACGTGCGAAGGCTGACCGGCGATGGGCGACGCTCCTAGTGCAGGCGGCGCGACTGGAACTGCCGAAAAAGTTAGCAAAACCTAGCGCGAGCAGAAACCCTAGCGCTACCGGAAGTCAGATGGTGTTCGACGGACGCTATCAGCTTGCCGGAAAAAGGGGTCGGAGACGAAGAGATGACCTATATCTCTGATACCATGAAGTTTTAGGTAATTTCTCTCTTATTCATACATATAAATGTTTGGTGTATATATACAAATACCTAATACTATTTTAGGATAAACACTAAACATAAAACCTTATGAATTAGGGTTAAATATATTTACTTTCCTCTTCTAGAAATAACTTCTAACAAAGCCCTTATTAATAAATGCCTTTGAGAATATATTTACAACAAAACCTGCCCATAGCAGCAATCTATAAGACCTTTTCACAGAAGCCCTGAAGGACCAGAAGAAATAAAAAGGATTATTAGGTTCATTATGGTTTGCCTCCCAATTTATATACTATTATCTTATTCCAATGTAATCCACTATGAACTTGAACATAACTGTAACAAAAGAGCACCACAGGGATCCATGTCGAAATAATATTTAAATTGGAAATGAAGAATAGAATTATGCCTTTTTTTATAAATAAAAAGAAAAAAAAAGGGTTAAAAATAAGCATCAAAAGTAAAGGAAATCAAGATGGCACCTTCTTAGTTCTACGGGCAGGCGGCGATGGCTCATCCACTGCTCAACATCACGGCGTCTTAAAGACATTTCTAACCTCCTGACAAAAGAAAAAAGAATTCACTGCAAGTGTCAGCTGACAGCTATATTTTCAACTTGAGAATATATGATGTTAACTAACATTATAAAATGATCGAGAAAAATTATGTTTTGTTTCTTTTTGTTATTACCATTTTTTAACAGAGCGTGGATAAGCCATGTATGAGATGTAAACTACACTTTTGGGTGGAAAAATCTATGGTGGCAGAATGCAACTGCTATATTGAAGCACGTATTTGTGGCATAATGATTAATAAGGTAATTAAACCTCTGAAATTTAGCAAATCTCATTTAAAAAAATATTCTAACATGTCAAATATATAGCATGGATACACAAACATGCTACCTGCGCCCAAGGGCTTGGAGAAAATTCTGCATATTTCCTATCAGCAGGGCAAAAAGCAGGAGGCCCATTCCAATAATGGCCATTGTAAAAAGGACTTCCCATTCAAAATAGCTTGGAACTTGATTCCCAGCCAGGGTACTAATTTGCTTCGTAAACCACCACAAGATAAATGGTCTCAGTAGGAAAATTAGCATTTTCAACAAAACAAGTATGACTTCGAGTAATTTGCACACAACTTCAAGAATGTTTCTTCGACGCTCAGCTTGTTTAATTTCTTCTTCAGTTACTATATATCTTCATTTATAACTGGCAGAAATTTAAATATCAGATCAAATCTGATGCTACTGCATGAAGTCAGAAAATTCAGATATGAATGAGCCTGCATTCATCAGACTTCTCTTTTCTTCTTATGAACAATTTAAACAGAAGGAAGCCAACACTTGGATTAGAATTTACTTAAATGAAAAACCATTCCTCTTCAAAGTACGTGTTAAAGCCTTTAGCCATGTGACAAAGTTATACCACATTCTAATGATCGTGAATTGAACTCCAAAAAAATCTGTAAATCCTAACGCTCTTTTCTGAAGCCTTAAAGCACTTGAAATGAGCTTTCACAAAAATAATTGAATAAATACAGCTTCAATCTGATTCAAGGAAATTTATTCTATTATTTGTTAAATCTTTGCCTCAACGAAATCAATGCATCATGACACACTTATGAATTGACTTCGCCCAGGAGACATTACCACAAAAGCATAAAAAGAACATTTATTGTCCATTTTCTTTTTAAGTTTTAGCATGAACATCTCCAAATATATTTCAGCTTAGCATACTTAAACTGCCTTCTGTTTAAAGGAAAAATTCAAACAATGTTATCATGCAAAGATACCTGGAACCCCCAAAACAATGAGTACACGTATCTTGTTGTGGCACTTTGCCTAGTGGTTAGATTGACAGCTTGGGTATAAATTCCATATGGGAAACTGTCTTCCCAAAAACAGGCCGTTGCATTTATATTGCTCTTCCATTGCTCCCATGTTGAGTTGTCCTTATATTCTTTATAATCATTTGATTCATTTCCATGCCCACAGTCAATGAATTTCATACACCCTGAAATGTTGGAGCTACGACAAGCATCTCGAAGACATTGATTCACTCTCTAGAGATAAGCAAGTCTACAAATAATCACTCTAGAGTAGGAAGAACAGCATTTCAATGTGTATCATGCGAGAAAATTACAGTTAATTAACTAGTTCTACGTTAAAGATTTTCAAGTGACAAGCATCATTTGACGGAAATAAAGCATGTTCTGTGAAGAAATCATAACAAAATCAGAAAGATAGAACCTTTTACAGGTGCTACAATGAAGTGTAGTACCATCATGTTAAACAGGAATTCCAGAAAAAAATGAATCTTGCCAAAACAAGAAGAGAAAGAAGGAAAAAGCATGCACTTCGAATTATGAGACAGACATAAAACAAAGGTAGACGTTATTCTGAAGTTAGATGTTTCTTATAATTAGGGTATACAGCATTTGCAATATTGAAAGCACGTTAAAATTGGTTTTAATTATGCAAAGCAGATATTAAATGAGGAAAGCTATTAAAGTCACAAGGAAAACCTGTAGGCCAAAGAGATACCAACACGAACCCACCACATGGCCAGCCAACACAAATGTGAGAAGATTTATGACGAAATTTGCCCAAGCTGACTCGAATATGAAGCCAGTCGGAGACTGGCCTACAAGCAAAGGTGAAAATCTGTACAACCTAGGAATGTACTGAACAAGAATGGCAGCCCGCAACATATTTTTCGCATAATTAGCCCCAGATGATCCCATGGATTTGGGCAATATCAACAGTATAATGATCTACACAAAGCAAACACTCCAGTGTCAACATGTTAAGTTGGTAAATCACAACTACAGAACTTAACTAACAAAATCCAGAAAAAATAGAGAAGAGGGAGAGAATAACACATAAACTGGTGTGACAACTGAAAAGTTTTAGGAGGTTGGCCAATGTATTAACCTAATTTAAATGAAGTACACACTATAAAATCCAATGAAGGTCGGTAAACCAAAGAAAACAAAAAATAATGATATTATTCCTTTATTACTTATAAAATATACCTAAAATTAAGAATTAAGATTAGACCGGTAGATTTAGACTGAAATCCAATGTGTCACACCTGACAATTGACAGAGACAATTTTCTATTTTGTCTGATACCTTACGTGCTTCATGAAATCGTGAAAAAAATAATGCTAGAAAAATACATCATTATCATGCAGCAGAAGAGCAATGAGGGGAGGATCCTTACTTGTGGAAGTGGCAATACAATAAAGAAATCAATGATAAAGTATCCAGAAAGATAATTCAGGGCGATCTTATCTGGATCGTCAACTAAATCTCCAGCTCCAACCACTCTAGATTCAGGAGCAACATAAGCCAGCCTAAACTGCAAAATGAAAATGGGATATCTGGCCATGCATTCAAACGGAAAAGAATTCAATTATTGCATAAACAACAATTCCTTTAGTTGTGTTTCTCAGGTCCATACTGTTCTATATACAAGTGGCTTTCTAAGTCTTTTTCTTCTTTTTTTCGGAATTATACGTGTTCCAATACTATTTGTAAATCCACGATTAGGATCTAACTTATATACAAAATATATTTCCTAGTGGAGAGGGATAAGGAGAGGATTTTGCTCTCACAGTTACTATTTGCCTAAAAGAGTTGGTTTTTTGTGAAAGCTTCAGATGCTCATTTTCATATCATCCTAGGACTTTTCAAAGTTTTCACCTATAGGGCAGCATTTTTACATTTATTATTTGCTAATATCACTTTGTGTTTTAGGAAAGTTTTGGAGGCTCATTATAATACCTCCTAAGAAGTTTATCACATCCATCCATGTCTGGTCTTAAGATTGATTTGGGAATAGTTGAGAATGTGGAGACATATTAGGTTGTACATTGGACATGTCCCGCCAGAGAACATTTCAGCTATTTTGCGACGTATTGTGATGACCTGTTTCCAGAATTAGATGAATGCGTTGCTATGAAAGCATTTTTCTCCTACTTACTAGCCTTTGATTTTCAATAATTCCATGTGTATATTGAAATGTAATCCCATAGAATATACAAACATAATCATTATTAATTAACTTCCCCTTCATGGTATCAGAGCTCCATTATCAAAATCTGGGGTTCATCTTTTTTGTTGATTAACCAGACTTCATTCCTGGTATCTCAGATAGTCATATTTGAGGGAAATGAAACCTCCATGGGACAAATTTTTGGTTCTAAAAAGTGTGTGTTTATTGATAAGGGCGTTTTTACACGTTTATTTCGGTTCACAAACATGGATAATTGAAGTTTAATGTGTTGAATATAGCTTAATTCGATGTAATTTGTGTTTGTAGGATCACATTGATGGATAGAATGAAAAGTATGCGAAAATAAGNACGATAATGATGATTGCGGTAGAAATTAGAAGAAAAATAGAGAAAATGGATCAAAAGGAAAAGAGACCAAAGTTCAGGGACTGAAGTGCAATTAGCCAAAAGATAATCCGGAGGAGATATCGAAGATGTAAAGAGGGAAAAATCTAATTGAGCATTGAGATGACACAATGAACCTGTTTCTAATTGGAAAAGAAAGAAGGATAAATCGGCCAATTGATGGGAGTTTGGGGACTAATATGCAATTTAGTAAATGTGGAAGCACTAACATTGAAGTAATTTGATGTGGAGGACCAAGATGGAAGAAAGAATAAAGAAAATGGCTTAAAGGAAAATTCACCGAATTTCTTATAACTGGGCAGCCGCTCAGTTATATGGGTTGGGCGGCCTTACCCCATTAACAGGAGCTAAATATTATGCCGGGTGGCTGCCCCATTTTGCGCCCAGGCCAAATCGGGAAAAAAATTCTGATTTTCTAATTTGACTCTTAACTCTTATGGAAACGAATTTTGGGACGTCTTTTAAAACCCTATGGCCGTCCAAAAGTAGGGAGATGCATTCTTAGAGAGAGACAGCATTGAAGAGCAAGGAAGAAGGCTAGAACAAGGAATTTCATTCAAGATTCAAGATTTCAACCCTAATTCCTAGTTTTTGGGTGATGTCTTCTCTTTATTATTTTTATTGTTCTTTTATTTTATCCATGCTAGGCTAGACTTTTTATGTACTAGGTAAATAATGAACCTCACAATGTGATCTTTTAATTCTCTAGTTTTGCAATTTGATATCCAAACACGATTGATGGATGTTGAATGATTTATATACACTTTATTGTCTCCATAGTTAAATACATGTGATTATGCATTCGAGAAAAGGAAAATAGATTCTACAACGGATAAATCATCATAGGGTCCGATAGGGGATATAAATATACCGCTTATGCTTTGCGTGAATCTAGTGTTTATAAAACGTCTTGCATTCTTGTATATTGCATTTTTCATAGAAATATAGTCAAATGGTATGCAAGAATAAGTTCAATTATACTCGAAAGAGATTATTGGATAATTTAGAAACATTGATTCTTCAACCAATTCATCGTGTTATCGAATTGTGAAATAGATGTTAAAAGTGAGCTTGCTTGGTAATTCGGGATCCTAGTGCGCTTTTCATTTATTAATTTCATCAAACTTTTGCATTCATTTAGTCACATTAGCTTAAATTGCATTTTAGTCGTATTTTAGTGATAGTTTAGTCTTCAAATTCAAATGAACAATCATCTTGAGTTTTATAGATTCGGTTAAAGTCTAGATAATAGAAATCAAATTGAATCAATCATCGTGGGACGATACTCGAAATTTTATAATTTTCACTTTATTACTTGTTAACGAACCGTGCACTTGCGGTGATTTACAAAGCGAATATTTTCGTGAACAAATTTTTCCAAATTACATCTAATAGACAATTGGAAAAAATCTTATACACTGGGCGAAATCAGTGAAGTTTTTCTTCACGAGTAAAGGCAAGATGGAATATTTGGATGGCTCAAAGAAGGGTCCAGATCTGGCTGATCCTGGTTATGATATTAATACTGAGTTTTCAAGCATAGAAAATAATGCAGCAGTTCAGATAAGAAGAAATAAACTAACTAGCAACTATAACCGAGGATTTCAAGATAGTGATGTGTCATTAGCATCCATATTGTCACTTCCATCGCGCGTTGATAATGATGGAATGATAAGTATAATAAAGAACGAGTTTTCTATCAGATTGCTAACAATAACAAACTATATAAGAAACAATTAGAGCGGTGGGAATAAGTTACCTGAAGGAGCATGTGAAGTAAGTAAATGAAGTCAGTCATGCTCCTCAAAACCACAATTGTTGTTGTCAAGGGCCCATTTAATACTATGCACTTGTTATCCTGGTCCAAAATGATAAAATGTAAACTTAAGAGGGCATAGTTCATCAGTAATGAAATTTTAGCCATCATATTTAGGCAACAATTTGATGAGTGTAGAGTGACAAACACTAATGTGTGATAGCAAGAATGAACCTAATAAAACCTGTAAGGGATTTTTGAATATGCATATGAATATCTCCAGCCAAAAAGAGAAACAGGAAACAGGAGGTAAATCATAGATCACCATGCAAAGGAGCATGTACAGGCGAGCACACAGACATGAAAACGGAAAATAATATGAAGTTCCCAACAGATATAAGGGTTGTATAAAAACAAAAGCAAACGCTATTTCAATCACCCAGCCTGCAACCACCACTAGCTCCCCTCACCCCACCCCACCCCACCCACACCACAGCCTTCAAGAAAATAACAAGAACAAGCAATAAACTTCCTACAAGTGAGTTTGATATAATTTTTGCGCATTAGCTATCATTACCTAGACTAAGAAATATTTTGCATATGTTTGAACAGAAAAGGGAAAACAAGGAAACAAATCAAAAGGAAGAAAAGAAAAGATGTGCCAATGTCTATGTGCGTGCAACTGTGTGTGGGGGATCAGAGAGATGTAAGTGGTTGGTTGGCTTCCCATGAAGGTGGACCAGGCAATGAGTGGCAGAACACTTATTTGATCTCTTGGGGACCTTTGACCAATCTGTGCGTTATTTGGAACTTCAGAGTTTCAAATTAGGTTGAGGGATGGTTCGAAAAACTCTAAACGGGAATGTATTTTCAAGCTAAATTGGAATGGCCATTTCGATTCCAGCAAACTAAATAGATAGAATCAAAATCTGCCATTCTAATTCTGTATCCCTATTCCTCCAAACTTAGAAGCAAACACCCCACAATAAAGAATAATCATTCCTTATTAATTAAACAACACCAAAAAGGAACGGGCTCTCAATGGAGACTTGATCCACACAAAATGCTTGGCTACTTATTCACAACTTCATAATTTTTTTGAGCTTAAAAAGATATTACATTTGCCTTTCTTTGTTGATATACTTTGATCTTGCATTTTTTTTGCTGTAATGACTGATTTTTTAAATTTTTTTTCATGTTTAAAAGTATCCATTGAGCACTGATTTATATTAAAGCAAAGTCAGTGCATAAAACAGACTGATTGTGTAGCCTATGCTTAAAGGAAAGCATCACTCAACTTTGAACAATAAATCTCAATATTGCAACAGACTCCAACTAATATTGTCAAAAAAATGAACTGGAACAGTGACAGAAAATCACTTGTCATATCTCAACAGAACAAAGAAAAAAGAAAGATTCCATTGATTTCAGCGAGTCAAGTGCGTAGTTGAAAAAATATATAACTTTTGCAGTTCCTACCTGTAGAAGATGTAGAAAGAAAGGTATTTCCCACACACATTATTCATAGAAATCTTATGAGAATATATACAAGTGCCCTATACTATATTCGGATTAATCCCTAACATACTTTCTAATAAACTAGGGCTAGATATATATTATTTCCTATTCTATAAATATTCTCTAACACTCCCCCTCAAGCTGAAGTATAGATATTTATCATGCCCAGCTTGTTACAAAGATAATTCACCCGAACCCCATTTAGAGCCTTTGTAAAGATATCTCCTAATTGTTCTCCTGTTTTCACATACCCTGTAGAAACCAAACCTTGTTGAATCTTCTCACGAACGAAATGACAATCAATCTCAATGTGTTTCGTTCGTTCATGAAAGACTGGATTAGATGCAATGTGAAGTGCAGCTTGGTTATCACACCATAACTTAGCCGGTATTGAAGTCTTGAGGCCCACTTCAGTGAGGAGCTGATGTATCCACATTATCTCACATACAGACTTAGCCATAGCCCTATATTCTGATTCCGCACTTGAACGTGAAACCACACTCTGTTTCTTGCTTTTCCATGAAACCAAATTTCCTCCAACAAATACACAATAGCCGGTTGTAGATCTTCGATCTTCCTTAGATCCTGCCCAGTCAGCATCTGAAAAACATTCAATCCTGGTATGACCATGATTGCCATACAGAATTCCTCTCCCAGGTGCTCCTTTTAAGTAGCATAAAATTTGTTCTACAGCTCTCCAATGATCGACAGTTGGGGAAGACATGTACTGACTTACCACACTAACTGAATAGGCAATATCAGGACGAGTCACAGTAAGATAGTTCAACTTCCCAACCAATTTTCTATATCTTTCAGGATCTTCAAACAATTCGCCATCTTTTGTAAGCTGTGAATTCGGAACCATTGGAGTACTATATGGTTTAGCTCCCAATTTTCCTGTTTCAGTCAACAAGTCAAGCACATACTTTCTTTGAGATAAGAGGATCCCTTTCTTACTTCTCGTCACCTCAACACCCAAGAAATACTTTAGTGTTCCTAAATCCTTTGTGTGAAACTGACTGTGAAGAAAAGATTTGAGAGATGAAATACCACCAGAATCACTCCCAGTAATAACAATGTCATCAACATAGACGACTAATAGGATGATACCAGCTGCAGACTGCTTGTAGAAAACAGAATGATCGGACTTACTTTTCTTCATACCAAACTTTTCAATAGCCTGACTAAACTTTCCAAACCAGGCCCTAGGACTTTGTTTCAAACCATACAATGATTTTCGAAGATGACAAACTTTCCCATACTCCCCCTGAGCAACAAAGCCAGGTGGTTGCTCCATATAAACTTCCTCCTGAAGATCACCATGAAGGAATGCATTCTTAATGTCTAACTGATGCAGAGGCCAATTATACGTGGCTGCCATAGAAATAAATAATCTGACCGACGTAAGTTTAGCAACAGGAGAGAAGGTGTCAGAGTAATCAACCCCATATGTTTGAGCATATCCCTTAGCAACAAGTCGAGCTTTTAACCTAGCAACAGTCCCATCTGGATTGACTTTAACTGCAAACACCCATTTACATCCAATAGCCTTTTTACCTGCAGGTAAGTGTACCAAGGTCCAAGTACCATTGTCATCTAAAGCATTCATCTCCTCAATCATAGCATTGCGCCATCCAGGATGAGATAGGGCATCTTGAACAGTCTTAGGGATAGTGACGGAGTCAAGAGATGCAACAAAAGAGCAAGAGGACGGTGATAAATGGTTATATGACACAAAAGAAGATAGTGGATAAGTACATTGACGTTTACCTTTACGAAGCGCAATAGGAAGATCATCACTCGAACTGAGACTTGGATCTGATGATGAAGAAACTGGTGCAGGACATAAAGCAGGAGGTGGAGGGACAATGACCAGATCAGGAGCAGTAGGTTGTTGGCGGCGAGAGTAAACCTGTGTTATAGGAGGCTTAGAAGGAGCAGATGGAGGACGATCAGAAATAGGAGATGTACATGTGTAGATTAATAGATCATCATCTTCCCCCATACTGATAGGACCTGAGGATGAAGAAAATGGTGTTTGTTCTAGAAATGTCACATCAGCAGACACAAGGTACCTATTAAGATTGGGACAGTAACATCGATACCCTTTTTGTACACGAGAATAGCCAAGAAATATACACTTTAGAGATTTGGGATCAAGTTTTGTAACATGAGGGCGGACATCCCGAACGAAACAAGTACAACCAAATGTCCTAGGTTCAATAGGAAATAAGGACTTGTGAGGGAAAAGGACATGAAAAGGAGTTTCACCAGATAGAACGGAGGAAGGCATCCGGTTAATTAAAAAACAGGCAGTAGAAACGGCATCCGCCCAAAAATGTTTAGGAACCTGCATTTGAAATAACAAAGCTCTAGCAATTTCAAGAAGATGTCTATTTTTTCTTTCAGCAACCCCATTCTGAGATGGTGTATCTACACAAGAGGTTTGATGGATAATGCCATGTTGAACCATATAATTATGGAAGGATTCTGATAAATATTCCTTAGCGTTATCACTTCTCAAAGTTTGTACAGGAACATTAAATTGAGTTTTGATTTCAGCACAAAAAGCTGTAAAATGAGAGAACAATTCTGATCGATTTTTCATTAAAACTAACCATGTCATTCGAGAATAATCGTCAACAAAGGTAACAAAATATTTAAACCCAGATTTGGACACAATAGGACACGGACCCCAAACATCGGAGTGAACTAACTCAAATGGAGAGCTAGCTCTTTTATTGACTCTGGGACTAGAGCTCAAACGATGATGTTTGGCAAACTGACAAGACTCACAATCTAATGAAGATAGACTAGAAAACTGAGGAAAAAGTTTCTTTAACACAGGCAACGAAGGATGACCAAGTCGACAATGTGCTTCAAACGGGGTCACAATTCCAGAACATGCAATAGATTTTGGTGTTTGTGTATCAAGAATGTAGAGGCCTCCAGACTCATGTCCTTTACCAATAATCTTCTTCGTCATAAGATCCTGAAACAGACAAAAATTAGGGTAGAATGAGACACAACAATTAAGAGAGCGAGTGAGCTTACTGACCGAGACTAAATTAAAGGACAAGTTAGGTAAACTTAAAACAGATTGTAAAGGAATTGAGGGTGTTGGAATAATTGTGCCGGACCCCAGAACATGAGATGTAGACCCATCTGCTAAGGTAACTGTTGAACTAGAAGAATGTGAGTGAAATGAAGAGAATAGACTAGAATTACCTGTCATGTGATCTGTGGCACCAGAATCAATGACCCATTTGGAAGATGAGGAAACAAGGCATGTGTTCATTTTACCCGAGTCAGCGATGGCAGTGATAGGAGTAGATGAAGACTTTAGAGATTCCTGATATTGCGAGAACTTGGCATACTCATCTGCAGATATTCGGATAGGCTCAGAAGCATCATTAGTAAAGGCAACATGAGCTGACTGGTTTGACTGATTCTTGCGCTGCAACTTTCTACAATCTCTCTTCACATGTCCTGGCTTATGACAATAGTAACATACAACACCTCCCGAATCCTGTCCTCGAATATTAAGATTTCGATCAGAGTTACTTGAGTTTTCCCCTTTATTGCCACTTCTAAATGGCTGTCTCCCAAATTCAGATGTGCGACTGACAAGAGCACTATTAGGTTGAGTAGAAGCTGAATATTCTGTGCGGAGTACCCTACTGAAAGCTTCTTCCAAAGAGGATATCTCAGAGCTAGAAAGAATTTGAGATTTAGCGGTCTCAAATTCAGAAGGAAGACCAGCCAAGAAGCTCATAACCGCCATCGTTTCTCTCTGAGCTTTCTGAACTTTCACATCAGTACTGAAGGGAAGTAGCATATTAAGCTCCTCATGGGTCTTCTTAAAATCCATAAAGTAATCAGTAAGAGATCTGTCACCTTTTTCTGCACGATAAAAGGCTTGGCACACCTCATAAGTGTGTTTGATATTTCCCTTGCCAGAGTACACAAACTCCAAGTAATCCATCAATTCTTTCACAAATTCACAATGATTTATCAAGCCAACCACCTCACTATCAATAGAATTACGTATTTGCAAAAATAGACGAGCATCCTCTCTTAACCATGTGGCTTTCGAACCATCACTCGGTGGTTCATCAGTCAAGTGATTATCCATAGCAATACTCCGCAAATACAATCTAACAGTTTTACTCCAATCTAAATAATTTGATCGATTAAGTTTATGTTCCGTGATTTTTGACATCATAGGAATTACATCAGACACAACAATTGAAGTCTTATCATCCATTTTTCAAATATCAAAAACGAATAACAAAGCAAAAAATCACAATAGTCGAAATACTTGAAGAAACCCGAACCTGTTCCACAGTAGGTCCCACACCCAATCAAGTGCTGACCCAAACAGGTGCTGAATAGTGCACCAAAAAAAAACCAGATTCCGATGATTAAACTCCGGGCAAAGGCTGACCGGACTCCAGTGCAGGCGGCGTGGGCTGGAGTCGCCGGAAAATAAATTGCAGAATGACGCGAGCTCGAGCAGGAGCCCTAGCCGAGAGCAGAAATGGCGCGAGCTGCTGAAGGCGTCAGAAGCGGCGCGAGTGGAAGCAGAAGCCGCAGCCAAAACCCTAGCCGCGACGAAGGAACTGGTGCGCGAAAGGAACTGATGCGCGAACCTGAGCCCTGAGTCGAAACCCTAGCCGCGACGAAGGAACTGGTGCGCGAACGGAACTGGTGCGCGAGCTGAACTGGTGCGCGAACTGACGGCGAAGCGGCGCAAACAAGCTGAACGCGACCTGACGGCGCAAACGGCGCAAACAAGCTGAGACTTGAACTGGTCTGAACGCACGACCTGAACCCTAGCCGGCGCGAACAAGCGCGACCTGAACCCTAGCCGGCGCGAACAAGCTGAAATTTTCCTGACCTGAACCCTAGCCGCGATTTGGCTCTGATACCATGTAGAAGATGTAGAAAGAAAGGTATTTCCCACACACTTTATTCATAGAAATCTTATGTGTATATATACAAGTGACCTATACTATATTAGGATAAATCCCTAACATTCTTTCTAATAAACTAGGGCTAGATATATATTATTTCCTATTCTATAAATATTCTCTAACACTACCGACTAAATCTGAAAAGGAAACTTTGGTCATCACCCGGAACTTGAAGAACAGTGAATGAATTTTGATCTTGCTAAGTGGCATAGCCAGAATATTTTCCAAGTGGGATCGTTCAATATGGCATATTATCCAAGTAGATAACAAGTTAACAACTTCATAAAATGAAACTCCAACTTAATAAATAATAAATCACACTAATAAATTATTTGTTGAACATATTAAATCAGTAAAAAAAATGCTAATTTCAGAAGTATATTACAGTTAGGATAGTAAATGACCCCCCAAATGTATCTATTTAAACAAACCACTCTGTGTTTCTTGCACACTTTCAGTTCGGATTTCCATTGTTTACAATGAGAAACCAAATAATTTAATAATTATTAATTGTTATAGAAGGCATGTGTTCTGAAGATGGACTCAAGTGCATAATAAGACCGACCAACTTTTAAAAATTTACCTTCAACACTGCCAGTAGAAAAAAGAACAGCGGGTCTAGAAATACTGCAAATAAGCAAGAGATCACAAAGAACTTGTTCCACTGCTGAACTACTTTTGCATGAGGATTCATGACTCCTGGAATATAACGACGCAAAAAAGAATACATTCTCTTTGCCCAACCTTTTGCATCTCCATAAATCATATTGTGGAACTACAAATAGACACGTGAAAATCAAACAGCGTGAGCTAATTGACTAACTTTGCATGTCTAAAGCAGACAATTGTATGCCAAAAAACTGAAAGATGCCAGGAAGAAATTAGTTTTAGAACAATCAATTATACAGTTTGAAATTTAACAAATAGTTGAACTATGTTAAGAACACACGTGAAGCATCCAGTACATTGATGAACCGGCTCAGAGAAAATCTTTCCTTAAGAAAATAAAAGTTCGTAAAAATCGTTGTCTAGCAGAGCGCTCACTTGTTACGACACTAGTCACTTTATGAGAAGAACTACTTGCCATATTCCATAAATATCTAGCACACCCATTATTTTATAAAGAACTACCACGTTCCCTCTGAAACACTAAAATTGTCAGACTTCTTCTATTTTATGTAATATTATCAATTCACAATTTGTTCAGGATATATTCGTTAGTTATATTCCCTAATCCCAATCGAGTGGCTTGATTTAAAACATATAAATGAACCTTCATTACAATCTATTTATTGATGTTGGAAGAATAAGTCCATATAATCAAGCATATTATTAATGATGTAGGAGTTCTAATTTCTATGCACATATGACTTAGGCTGGTATATGATTAGATTGATAGATTTGCTAGGAGTGTGGCAATCAAATAACCTTGTTTATGGATACAATACTACATAAGTTGGGATTCCTCAAAAGGAGAAAGAAAGAATGTGTATAATACCTTAGCATCAAATCTATCAGACATTCTTGAGTTCTTCTGGTTCCCCGAAAAATTGTAATATGTTGGGCACGTTGTGCAGTATGGATCGTTGCACATCCCCAGCTGCCCAGACCTCAAAAGATGTTCATTTTTTCCCATGTAGTTCCCATCTGGCCAATCATTCTGATCCCTTTCATTAACTGAAGGATATTTTTCTACTTTGGGCTCAGTGTTTTTCTGCCTTAAAGAACCTTGCGTAGACTGAATGGTGCCAACATGTCTACGGCCGGCGTATAAAGGACCACTCCTCTGTACAAACAATGTCCTTTCACTTCTTAAAGGACCAGTGTAACCTACAAGGCTGTTTTCATATTCAGAGGAGTCCATAGAGTTCACAGGAATAGACATTGATGCACTCCTGGTCCTGGATGAGAAATCCCTAGCTGAAGATTCATTGCCCTCGTAGACTTGCAAATACGTTGCTGATAGCATTGGTACCTCATCTTTTTCAGAAGAATCCATTTTTCTTAAATAATATGCCTGCAATAGAAATAAATGTAATATCGAACATTAACAATTAGAAGCAAATTGAATGTTTTGGGAAAATAAAGATAAAACACTTTCAAGCTTGAAAAATGACAGTTAAAATACTTTTCGAGCTTCCTTTCTTATCTTTCGAATTAAAAATAGGGTACAATGTAATGTTCAGGCATCTATCAACAAATTTGGTAACTCAGAATTTAATAAATACAGAACCAGACCAGCTTATCTATTTTGAAGTGTAATGTGATTCAGTTCATTAGTGAATGCAAATTAGTTTTTCAAAACCTATGTAAAGTAAAGGTGTAAAGTGGAGAAAAAATAAAAATAAAGAAATGCAAATGAGTTCATCATATAGCTTTCTGTCTACAGTTACTCTTTTGTGTTATTCCTTTAAATTAAGTAGGATGCTCCTTTCCTCATCACCCCTACCTATGACACTATTAGATAACACAACATGTGTAACAATCAATATATTCAGATTTCACTAAATTTATTTCTTATATAAAAGGAAAAAAACTAGCAGGCAACAAGCAGGTTAAGTACAACAGGAAGAGACTATTCCTTCAATTCACAGTAAGATCGTTGACCATATTATTTTCATTTTTCCAATTCAACCATTTACATCAAGCCACGTTCACAAGGATTCTTCAAATAATGATGATTAGCTAGCTTTTTTACTAAGTAAATGTTTCTCGTAGTGTCATCTGAAGTGTTTTGAGAATGCTCTTTTGTCCACGCCCCACATCATTGCCACATACCGTTACAGAAATTATTGAGTTGGTGGCCAAAGAACATCTGTTGATTCATGTGAATTGATGTTTGTCTTACCGTGGTAGACAGGCTACACCATGATAGCATGGATTGGCATTTACACTGCTTCATTAATCAGCGGATTGGACATGTAGAATCTGAACCCATATTATTCCACATCAAGTTATCATAAATAACATTTCTTTTTCTACTGATGTTATATGTTACTAAATATTTGAGTTTACGTATCGCTTTAACATTTTCCTTTCTCTATTCCTTCACCAATACTCTCTTAGTACTTACAACTGTATAGAATCTTTAAATAAGTCGAGCCATTCCCCATAACATAATCATTATATGTATTTCTCTCCGTTTCCACACTGAGCAAACAACTCTAAATTCTATCTTTTACTAATTCGTGTAGCTTAAAGTCCATGGGTCTAACTCATCACTGCAAAACCAACTTATAATGATATTTGACATTAACAATCTCCCTCAGAACCAGGACTCGAGTGGCTAGGCACTTGACCTCCAAACAAGGCTAGAGAAACAAATCCAAACCATCCCTAGCACACACATGCCCTGATAGCCTAATACCACGGGCCTAACTATCACGGCAAAACCGGCTTAGAATGTGACGCTTGCTTTCACCTTATACGTCAGACGTGCTGACGAAATTAGATATCTTCCTTCGCAAAAAATCACTTTGTTCTGAAAGAAAGTCTCACTTTAGGCCTTGTTTCCTCCACGTTATTTTCAAAACACATTTCTCCAAAATAATATTACAAGTAAACTTAAAACATTTACTTCACTTTCTCCATCAAATTACCATTCCAGAATGCATTTGGGACAAAAAAATAAAATAAAATAAAGAGGCTCGTGTCAGAATAACTAACTTAAATTTGACTTCCATAAACTTTTGTAATCTTAGCAAAAACTTGTTCTTGATGAAAAGCAGGCACTACCAAGATATACAAGAGTTTATGAGACACAAAAACATGGTCTCCGAAAAAAAATAACAGCAGCAAAAAGTAAGAAAATCATGCAACAAAAGCACGAATCTACCTCTTTAAGATGAAAAATCCTATTTTGATGGTGCAAAAAAGTAAGCCCAGATGAGAAAAAGGGAAATGAAACTATAAAACACCTGTGTTTCTCAAATCTGAAAACAGAAAGAAATCCACCACTTGAAGCTTATGGGAGTAACATTAGAGCAAAGAAAGTCATATTGTAAAAAAGGTACGAAGTTAAAGATTGACCTGTAAGACTCAGGTCAAGTCTCCTTTAGATTTCTGAAAAGTAAGCTTGAGTACGACGACACGCCAGAAAATGTGTACAAGACTTTTTCCGAGTTGCCGAATTGGAAGAGAGACACCGAACACGCACATGGATAGTCAAGATTTTTTATTTTTTTTCTAATTTTTTTTTTCCATCTTTTAGGATGGATTTAATGAATATTATTGAAAAAATAATATATTTTAAAGAGTGATAAGATAGAAAATACGTTATTAAAAAGTGAAAAAAAATTATTAATGTAATGAAAAATACTATTTTATTAAAAAATATATGATTAAAATAAGTTTCGAAATAATGTATTTTCAAAAAAAATGTGTGTCAAAAAGGGGTTTAGTGCCTTGTTCTGCCCATTCTTTTAAAATCGAGCCCTTGTTTGATTTCCATTTAGCATCTATTTTGTGGGGATTAAAATTCAATTTTTTGTAAATTTTGATAAGAGTTGGTGAAATTTATGGTTAAAAAGATGTGTCCCATGAAATATTTGATTACAATTAATTGTTAATTTTAACTTAAATTAAAATTTTATTTTTATTTTTTACCAAATAGGGGCTTACAAAATACATTTGTCTCTTCTTTTTTTTTTCTTTTCAACTACACATTATTTAATAAAATAATATTATACGTAAAACCAAAATATTTCATTATTTTTTAACCACATATTTTTCTTCAATCTGCTATTATAAAATAGATACTCAAAATAAAACAGAGTTCAAACATGACCTCATTTTCAATCACACGTTCTTTTAATAAAATAATTTTGTTCCTAAGCTCAAATTTTTTTCCTATTTTTCAACTATATATTCCCAAAAAATCATTATACAATATTTGTGTTCCTACAAAATGGAGTTTAGACGCCGTAAATCATAAATTTCATCATTTTTTATCAAAATTTACAAATTTAATATTAATTTACAACAAACGGAGATAATATTAGATATTTGACTATCAGTGGTTAAAAGGTAAATCTCAATAAGCCCATGTTTGACATCCTTTAATTTATTTCTATTTTTGCTATACGATCATTTTCAATCACACATTCATATAATAAAATATTCACACGTAAACACATTTTTTTCCACTTTTTAACCACACGTTCTCCAAAAAATAATATTCAAAACAATTTTTTTAACTTTTAAGAATGTCAAACGAGG
This sequence comes from Fraxinus quadrangulata, assembly GCA_903798255.1. Classification (NCBI taxonomy): domain Eukaryota; kingdom Viridiplantae; phylum Streptophyta; class Magnoliopsida; order Lamiales; family Oleaceae; genus Fraxinus; species Fraxinus quadrangulata. The sequence goes on from CAIGRB010114122.1 coordinate 42,385, forward strand.
CCTAAATATATTTAATAGACTCGAGTGGAAAGTTTTAGCATATGTTTGTGAAAATTAAAATTTCAATATCTAAGTCAAAGTCAACAATTAATTTTAATCATATATTTAATGAGATCTAAACTTTTCAAATTTATATTTCATCAACTTTTATCAAAATTTACTAAAAAATCTGATTTTAATACCCACCAAACAATAGCTTAAAAGTATAACTATCTTTTCTTTGTTGTGTTTGTAGAGTACTCGTGCTTTTTTTATATGGGGTCGAGGTACGTGAGACATGTATTTCGATCGAGAAAGTTTATAATATCATGAGAAAAATGGGGAAGACAACAATGATAGTTTATCGCTTAAACGTCAAATTCGATACATTTCTTTACTATTTTTTTTATTCGACTAACCACATTGAATCAACTTGACAGCTTCGAAACTAGTAGCAAAAGCTTAGGGTGTGTTTGATGGATATTATTGAGAAGATAATGTATTTTAAATAATGATATGATGAGAAATATGTGGTTAAAAAGTAAAGAAATGTTATTGATGTGATGGAAATTATTATTTTATTGAAAAATATGTAGTTGAAAATGAGTTTTGAAAGAATATTTTTTTTAAAAAACGTATGTCAAACAGGGACTTAATCTTGTGAAATAAAATAAAAGTCAAAGTGCAGTCGCACTAGACGCTCGTCAATATATATTTATTTGTCGTTACTTTACGTGAACCTTGTTTGGTATCGATTAAAATCTAAATTATAATATAAATTTAAGTCAATAATTAATTATAACTATATATTTTATGGATTCCACAATTTTTCAACCATGTATTTTATCAACTCTTATCAAAATTTACTAAAAATCTTATTTTAGTTATCATCAATCAAACAGTGGCACAATATATCTATTTTATCTTTGTTAGAATTTAGGGATTTACCCTTCACAAAAACTCATTTACTCGCTCAATATAATGTTGTTTCATTTTGATGCGTGAAGTCGGTGAACTTCTATACATTTTAAATTTAGCCATCATTTTTTGTTTTCCGCTTCAGTACACGTGATGTAGTTAAAAATCATATATTTTTTTAACATTTTAATAAAAGATAATGATATATTGAAAAATCGTGAATTTCATAAAATACGTAACTAAAATATATTTTTGACACTGACTTAAATTTTATAAATTTCTTAAACTACGACTTGATCGTATCTTTCAAAAGTGCCATAAAAATCTCCCAATGACAGGTTTCACATGGTAATATGTTACAGTTGCCTAAATTCTTGGACGTTTACCAGTGACAATATTTTATTCATGATGTTTGTCAACTGTCCCATGGTAACAAGTCATTGCTTAACAACCATTAAAACAAATTTTTTTTTTCAAATTTATTTTCAATTATACATTCTTATAATAAAATACGCGCACTTAAATCCAAAAAATTTCCATTTTTTAACTGCACATTTTTCAAGAAATCACTATTCTAAAACTCATTTTGATGGGTTGTCAAAACAGGGGCTAAGACGGAGAAATTTTAAAACAAGAAGACGACATTTTTGTCATTTATTCCCAAGGAAATGAAAACCAAACCTTATCCATTCTTATGTAGTTTCTATTTGATTCAATTAAAAAATGAGATCAAAATTTAATTTAAAGTCAAAAATTAATTTTAATCACATATATTTTATAAAATTCACTGCTTTTTAACTACACATTTAATCAAAAAAAAATTTAATGTAAAATTACTAAAAATCCGATTTCCATTGAAATCAAACAGGGCGAACAATGTCCAAAAAGACATTCATAATTGGATTTTTGCTTCAATCCCAGCCCATTGGACCTAGACCGAAGCTCAAACTATTTCACTCCTGGACTGGATAGCTCTCTGGCCCATAATCAACCTGTTTAGGTTTTAGCCTTTCACAAATCTCCCAACTCCCGCCATTTTCCGCGTCTCCCGCCCAATTTCCTCACTCTCATACACACACCCAGAGCGAACAGTGATACTGCAGATACAGAACAAGAAAGGGAAGATCAAGAGAATAAACTAATTTTTCCGTTGTTCATTTCTCATTTCAATTGAGGAGAAATTCAATTGAGGAGAAATGAGCGGTGCAATGAGAAATAAAGTGCAAAGAAAATTCAAGATGAGAGGCTACACGCTAAAAGTGGAAGCCCTCTCCGAAATACATTCATTTGTTAGCCGCTTTCCGGAAGCAGAGGACGAAGCCCTCGATCTCCTCCTCGACGAGCTCCACCACTCCTCCCGTAAAGTCTCGACTTTTTGAGTTATTTTTACTGAACATGGATTTTTGAATTACTTTATATATTAACAAAATTTAATTTTGCTCAAACCGTTTGTTTGGAATTAATTTGGTGTTGCAGTGAAGTCTTCGATACTGGATAAGGAGTCGGTGCACCGAGTTGTGAGTCTTTTGCTGGAAGCCGAGGCCGCAGTGGAGGAGAGCCCAACAAGTAGTGGTTATGGTTCAGCAGCTTCTGCTCTTCGGATAATTCATGCATTTGATTTCCCCAAATTTCATTACGACCCTATCAAGAAGAATTTTCACGAGTATATATTATTAATTTTTTGTTTTTTGCTCTCATTTTAGTAATTTGTGAAATTAGTATTTATGAGCGGATGTCTGCGCTATAATTTTGGGGTAAGGTACACAAGGGTGATGAGCTTACTGTTTGCTTGATTAAAAATTTGAACATTTGTTGTTTCAGTTAGTTTTTCCTTAATTAGTTTCTTAAGAGTAAGAATTAGGTGAATAGAATATCCACACGCCAGATTGTACTGATGCCCTGAACCAACTTGGTGAAAAATGAAGTCTTGCTATTTTCCAAAAGGGAAATGTACGACAGTCTTATAGTTCTTGTGGATTTTTTCACTTATATTTTTAATCAACACTGGAAGGAACTAAACTTGTCAATGGGTGTCATTAAAAGTTATTGATTTTTGGATGTATTAGTTCCATAAATGAAAGTCTGGGGAGACTAATGACTCTTATAATAATTTTGGGATTCTCTCTCTCTCTGTAGACATACAGGGAATCTTCCAATTCACAGCGATGCATCCGCCAAAGCCACATTATACAGGGATAGGTTTCTCTTGTTGTTTCAGAGGCTTTCTCGTGACCCCCATTTTTCTAGGCCAGTTTTTGATACTGATATTTCCGATTACGGAAGCTGTCAGGTACCCCTCCTCTCTCACCTATATAAACATAACTATAGAATGTTCATCTTCTAAAATTTTGTATATGGTTTGGCAGATATCTACAATTCAATCTCTGGTTGGGCAAACAGGGAAAAGATGGGTGATGGGTTTGATATCTCAACTGGAGGATGGTCATTTCTACTTGGAAGACTTGACTGCAGCTGTGGAAATTGATTTATTCAATGCAATATCCTTTGCTATTTCAGTTCATCATCTATTTTCTTCACTGAGTTTTGATACATACATCTAGAATGAGTAACTGGGATTTAACATATTGCTGGCTATTAGGTTTCCCCAGAATCTATTCTGCTGACCATCTGAGAGAACTCAATTCAAAGAAGTCTGCTCTTCCAAAACATACTATTTTTGTTTACTCCCTGCTCAATAATTGTGATGTAATTTTTCTGAAGACAGTAGTACTTACAATTTTGGGACTACTTTTGTTCGTGGAAATAAGTTAATTCATATACTTTTATTATAATAGAGAATATTCACTCAGAATATCAAGGGTATGGATTTTGGGTGAATATAAACATACAGTAGTGGAACCCCAGTTAAACTTTATCCTCCACCTGTATATCTTTACATCTCCCCCTTTACTTTTATTTAGTTGAACAAGCTGTGAGGATTTCAACAACCCCATAATAGTGACTCCTTGGTGGGTATCCTAAAACAAACTGGTACAGTAACTCCTTGGTAGAGCTCCTAAACCTAACGGAGATAGTTCAGGGCTCGAAAGGAAAAAAGTTCCAGTTTGTCGTTTCCTCGAGCAGTGATGCCTCAAAAATACTTTTCATCTGCATATTATTCATAGTATGACAATCAGTGAAACTTTGTTTTCAGATGTTAATAGAAAATTTATAAAGATGCACATTTTCTTTTACATGACGCACAGAATAACAACAGGATTTTTTTCGGAAAACACAATAGTGCTAGCAGAAGGCGAGATGCTGTTAAATGGTATCTTCCAGGTCGGCGAATCTTTAATTTGTGATCTTTCTTTGACCTGTGATTTCCTTTGTACTATCATATGATACTTGTGCATTACTCTCAGCTATTTTTTTGAACTAAATTATCACCGTGATTTGGAATTATGATCCTTCTAATAAGGATTTTAATGTTGTTTGATTCTGGATACTGAAGTATGAAATGACCTGCCTTGAGAAATTATTAAGTCATTGAGGTTATTGTTGCCAGTCACTTAAACCATATCCATTAAATTTCAACTGAAGACCTAATTTCATGGAAATAAAGTCGATAAGCTAGATGTAGTGGAGAGAAGGGTTAAATGTTCTGTAACAGAAATTGATTTCTTGATATTCAACATATGAAATGACCACAACTTTCTGAAATTAACTCAACTGTCAACGTTTGGACTCCCTTGGACTTCTTCCCATTTTTTTTTGCTAGTCATCAATTTAAAAAAAACACTTCTAGTATTGATTCCTTGTTCAGAGTACTAATTAATTTGTACCATAATGTTATGCAGGTAAAAACATGTGGATTTCCTCCGCTAGAGGACAGAGAAAAGTCAGTTGCATTGTTTTCTGGACTTGACTATTTTGGGAGTGGTTCCCTTACAAAAGAGGAGACTGTATCCTTCTATACCTGATAGAGAAAAAAGTTTTCAGTTCTTCACTTAAAGTGAATGAAGGTCAAATTTTCTTGACACTTTCAATAGCTTAGGCTTGCAGAGCTAGAAACTGGGGCAGTCAAGGACATGTTTGTTGTTCTTTCTGATGTTTGGCTGGATAATGAGGAGGTAGGTGTCCCCTCTTTCCTTTAGATGATAATTTACTTGATTCATTGGTTTTCTTGTCTTGTGAACATCGATGTGTGATATTGTTGGTCTTTTATCTTAGAGAAGACTATAGGAAATCTTGAGACTGTCCTCAGTGGTTACGAGAATGAGGAAGTTGTTCCTTCTCTGTTTGTTTTCATGGGAAATTTCTGTTCTCATCCGTGTAACCTTTCCTTTAACGCTTACTCGAGTCTAAGGTGAGAAAAAGTCTCCTTTGTTTCTCATTGTCACTAATCTTAGTGGAGTGAGGGACACTAACAAATGATTGCTGTATGCAGGTCGCAATTCGGGAAGCTGGGTCAGATGATTGCATCCCATCAACGTCTAAAAGAACTTAGTAAATTTCTTTTTATTCCTGGTCCGGATGATGTAGGTATGTTGAGTAGATCTTTGCAGGTTTCCCTTAAAAATCTCTTGCATATGCACTGCATATCAAAGAGGAAATTGTTTCTGTTCACTCAGGGCCTTCAACGGTTCTACCTAGATGTCCTCTGCCAAAATACATAACTGAGGAGCTTCAAAAATACATTCCAAATTCAATATTCTCAAGTAATCCATGCAGGTTTTTCTCTGTCCATAAAACTTGATTAGTGCAAGTCTAGTTCTCTGAAGTGCATCCCGCATGCTATGTGATGCTTGAATTCATGCTATGTGAATTCTAGTGAATATCCTAGTCTTATGATATGAGGATGCACTCTTGGAACTAGCATTGTAGCTAGTAATATCAGTTAAATATCTGCCATCTGTAATTGTACTAATTTCTCTCCCGGTTTTCTTTTTCTACCCCGTGAATGTAAATACTTTTGAAACGGAAACCAGAATCAAGTTTTATGGCCAAGAAATCATATTTTTCCGTCAGGATATACTTTATAGAATGCGCAGGGCATGTCTAATGCCCCCATCTACAGAAGAAACAAGTGATCCATTTGAGCACGTGAGTCTGTTCTTCCACATTCATCATCTAGTATGTGATAGCTGTTATCATTGAATATTGAGCTCAAATTACCGCTTTTGTGTCTTTACTGCAGCTTATTGCTACCATAACGCATCAAAGTCATCTCTGCCCTCTGCCTTTGAGTGTGCAACCCATTATCTGGAACTATGATCACTGTCTTCACCTCTATCCAACTCCACATACGGTAGTGCTCATTTCTAAACTAATAATGAGGTCTGTTCAGTTTTTCGTGATTTGTCAGTGAGAAAAATGGGGAAAAATAAAAGATTGTAAGTTCTCCAATATGTGAAATTTGAATTTCAAAATTTTGGTGGGTTATAATCAACACTAATTGAAGGTTATGGGTTTGGGTTTTGAGATTCTTATACCAGTTTAGCATGTTTCTATCAGGAGCTTAATTTTATACTGGATGGATATCCATTCCATATCTTATTTCAGAATGTTACACTTTATTAAAGTTTATGAGACAATGAAGTTCTTGTTCAAGCCTTCCTTTTCTAAAAAGTGCATATCAAGATCAAGAGGCTCCCTCTCCTGGCTTTGGTACTTGTTTAACAATGATCTGAAGGTCCAACCAAGTGGCAGTATGGTCTTCTCATTCCATACTATTCAATATAAAACATGCAAAGAAAGCTTTAAAATTTCGAGTTAATTTGAACTCAATGAGATATATGATATTGGAAAAACGTACTCGTCACCAGCATTCTCCGTGATCAAACTGATTTATTATTTTATTGTACTACCAGCATTCTCTGTGATCAAACTAGATATATTATTTTATCAATGATGTTGGTCGTCGGACATGTCTAAATTGGAATAACACTGTTTCTCTATCTTCCATGCAGATAGTGTTGGGGGATAGAAGTGAGCAGAAGGCATTCAAATACACAGGAATTACATGCTTTAATCCTGGTTCCTTCTCAAATGACTCTACTTTTGTGGCATATCGACCTTGCACTCGGGAAGTTGAATTATCAGCCTTGTAAGTACATAGAAATTACCAGTCTTGGGATATAAAGAACACTGAAACATCAACCTTGCTCTCGAGAACACTTCATTGTAGTAGTACTGAAGAAGGTTAATAATTCATTATACAGAAGATTGTTAAATTATGCCACAGGAAAAAATCAGTTGCCATCCTTGTATCATCTAGTTATATTACAAGATTATAGTTTGCACTCGAAGTGTTATTTTCATTCCTTTATTCTTTTCTCAGTTTTGATTGATCTAAAGGGCAATTAAGCAAAATTCTTAAGTGCAGCTTTGACTTAATCAGACTTTTTTTCCTTCTTCCTGAACTGTTTAATGAAGCAAAGGTCTACACGCCATTCAAAATAAATAATAGAAACTGATTTTCATGAATGACTTAAGCTTGATGATGATGTCTAAATAGAACCTAAATTTGTCAAATATTAATTCCAAATGTGTTTTATTCTTTATTATCCTCATTGCTCTTAGACTATGGCCACACGGTTTAATTATAGCATCCATTTTCTGTTAAGCATCATCATTTCATATATGACTGCTAATTCAAGTCGAAATCAAAATTCACAAGTACACTCCATCGCATTCTAACAGTGTGATAGAAAGTAGCTTAAAACTAGTGAGCTTGTATGTGCAAGCACGCATCTATGTATGTGCAAATATATGTGCGTTTAGCTTTTTGATTGGAAAACAAAAGTGTCTTTCTGTTAGTGGCTTTTTTTCTTGAGTGTGGTTGAATAATCAATCCTTATATTTCCTTATTATTTTTGTGTGATGAGGGTAGATATTTAGATATTAATATTGCTCCTCCATCAGTCAAATTTTTGAATGACAAACTGTAGCAATCATCATGGACTAGTGAGATTGTTGTGCTATTCAACACTTTAGCCTAAAGATATGGTTTTAAGTGCATTTTTTCAACTCATTAACTCGTATGCAGAAATGATGATAAGTTAATAATACATTGAAAGTTAAACTTGTCAATTCATGTGGTTTCTTTTCTAATTTGCTTCAAATGCAGAGATTTAACTCCTGTTTGATCTTGCTTAAAATCATAATTTTAGTAAATTTCGATAAAAAATGATGAAATGTTTATTTAAAAAGTTCATAAAAATTGAGGGTTTTATGAAATGTGTGGTTGAAAATGATTTTTAGAGCATGGGGACCAAATAGGGGTTTAGTGAGTTTTCTCATGCACACGTCTATGTAGAGTGGAACTGGTTGAATTTTATTTTAAAAGCAGTGTTCTAAAATGTGTAATGTGTGGCGATGCGTGAAGGTCAAGTTATGTGCTAGATGAGTTTAGGTGAGATATATGCGTAAAAAAACATAAAAAGATGTTTTTTTATTTTAATATTATTTTAATTTTTAATCAATCATAAAATCATTTAATAATTAAAAATAATGCATATTAAACATTTAAAATTGAAACTTTATAAATTTTTCAAAAATTTTCAACAAAAAGATAAGTTTCAAATGTAAATTA